>JAFVLL020026509.1:0-37632 GCA_021397915.2 Tor tambroides
TTATCAAAAATATCTTAATTTGTGTTCAGAAGATGAACGAAGTTCTTACGGGTTGGAACGACATGAGGGTGAGTAATTAATGACAGAATTTTCATTTTTGGGTGAACTATCCCTTTAACAAAACATTAACTATGACTTTTGTCTCAATAAACTACTAATTTGCTGCTTATTAATAGTTAGTAAGGTAATTGTTAAGATTAGGTATTGAGTAGGATTAGGGATGTAGAATATGGTCATGCAGAATATGTGCTTTATAAGTACTAATAAACAGGAAATTTGTTAATAATAGGCATGTCAATAAGCAACTAGTTAATATATATATATATATATATATATAAACCCATACACAGACGTTCAGATACAGATCTTTATGATATAATCCTCTTTGCATGTGTTTGTTTTGTGTCTGTGGTAAGTCAGGGTGAAAGCAACAAACATAACCTGCTGAGTAATGTATCAAGTCAAAATATTGTGCATACTTCTGTAATGAAGTCATAAAAAGACCCTCGGGTCAGAAATTAAACAGTCAGTGGCTAACAAAAAGAGTTCTGGGACACTTTGAGATGTAATATGTTTAAACAGCAGCCACAATCTTCATATTTAAGGGGCAGTCGTGGCCTAATGGATAGAGAGTCAGACTTGTAACCCGAAGGTCACGAGTTCGAGTCTCAAGTCCGGCAGGGATTGTAGGTGGGGGGAGTGAATGTCCAGCGCTCTCTCCACCCTCAATACCACGACTGAGGTGAGACCCTTGAGCAACCAAACCCCCAACTGCTCCCCAGGCGCCGCAGCATTGGCTGCCCACTGCTCTGGGTGTGTGTTCACAGTGTGTTTGTGTGTGTTCACTTCTCACTGCTGTGTGTGTGCACTTGGATGGGTTAAATGCAGAGCACAAATTCTGAGTATGTGGCCATACTTGGCCACATGTCACTTCCTTTCCTTTCCTAACATTAACTGGACATTTACTGCAAAAAAGCCATCACCCTAAATGACTGAATTATTCATATAGTAAACAAATGAAGTTTGAAGCACAAATTAAGAAAACAAATGTGTGCACAATTATACAGGATACAGATAGCATTCTTACTTCTGCAAAAAGAATACAGAAAGTAGACTCTCTTTAAATTCTATGGTTTTGCATGTCAAGACAATAAAAAAATCATCTGGTCCTTAAGCAGGTCTTGAAATTAGGTAAATACAACCTCAGATGAAGAACAACACTACATATTACACCATGTCATTATTTATTTAACAAAAATAAAGCCAAAATGGAGAAGCCATGTGTGGTATACACTGAAAAAAATGATTCATTGAATTTACTACATTTTTTTGAGGTAAGTGGTTGCAATCAATTTATTTTTGCTATATTGAAATAAATTGTTGAAAGTTAGTCAACTAAATTTATTTAATTGTAGCTAAAATAAATTGATTGCAACCACTTACCTTAAATTTTTTTTAGTAAATTCAATGAATAATTTTTTTTTCAGCTATGGGACAGATGGCCTCACATTTGACTCTAGAATACTTTGATATACAGAGGAGTTCATGGTCAACTCGGATCCTATGGCTGAAAAACAAGGCCAAATCATGACCCCTCCACTGCTCCCCTGCTTGACAGTTGGCATGAGGTATTTGGCTGATATGCTGTGTTTGGTTTTTGGCAAATGTGGTGCTGTGCATTATGGCCAAACATCTACACCAGGGTTTTCAACTCTGGCCCTCGAGGTCCAATTTCCTTCAGAAACTTTCTAGTAATCATGAAGACCTTGATTAGCTTCAGGTGTGTTTGATTAGGGTTGGAGCTTAATTCTGCAGGAAGGTGGACCATGAGGGCCAGAGTTGAGAACAACTGATCTCTTATGTCCAAATGATGGAACACTGTCCTTTTTTGTTTGTAGCGTTCTGGTTTGTTCATATGTAACTTTGCAAGCATAAGCCATGCTGCCATGTTCGTTTTAGAGAGAAGATTTCCATCCTTCCAAACAAGCCATACTTGTTCAGTCTTTTTCTAATTGTACTGACATGAACTATTTCATCTAACATGATAACTAAGGCCTGTACAGTCTGAGATGTAGCTCTCTAATCTTCCTTACTGTTGACTTCAAATTGTTTAGAAATGGCTTTATAACCCTAGCCATATTGACGGGCAGCAACAATTGCTTCTCTACGGTTATTGCTGACTTTCCTCCTTGGCATTGTTTTAACACAAACCTGAATGCTCCTGACCATGCTTGCTGATCATTAGTTAATCAAGGGCATTCTCAATTCTTATGGACATAATAAGGATCTATTTAGTTTTTCACATGTGGGCTTTTTGGCCTAGATTTTGGTAAATATTGACACAGTGTAATACGTCATGTATAGTCGGCCATTTGAGGTTAAGACTTGCAATAGATGATTTTTTTATGTCATGGGGCCAGTTCCATAAACTGTTTAGACTAGTCTTAAAAAAGTTAGTCATCTATTTTTTTTTTTCTTCAAGACTGGTCATAACTTTTTTAATTCAGTTATGAAAAGGTAGATTGGTCTTATTTGTATTGGAAATGTAAGACTGATTACCCCTTGGCAACTGCTAGTTGGTCAAACTAGTTCCTAAGACAGTTTTAACATGGTGGCAGTCTTAACATGGTTTATGCAACTGGGCCCTAACCACAAAACCATTGAATTCAATGTCAGAATATTGCATTGTGTATTGTTTTCAATAAATGCAGCTGATAGAAACACAAGAACATTGTAAGAGACTTTGGAGTCTGACAGTCTAAACATCACATTGAAAATCTGAGATTCACAATGTTAACCTGGCAGGGGAAGATTCATGATTTTGAAAATTGGGGGGAAAATTTTTTTTTTGTAGTTTTTTTTTGAGTTTTTTTTTTTTTTTTTATGTGACAGCTCTGACCGTGTACATTAAAGAAAACTGATGTATGGAGAAGCGTATCTGAGATCGAGGGGATTCCAAGTAGTTTTAAATAATCACACAGCCTGCTATAAAATTACCAAATAAATAATCTGTTTTGAAAATTTGTTACATGTAGGAAATGAAACAAAACCAGATAAACTGTAGTGTATAAACATACCATCCATGATTGTAGTGAATAAACATACCATCCATGGGCTTAACTCTGTGACTCTGAAAAGCACAATACAAATCTAATCTACTGAAAAACTGATACAGTGTCAATGGTCAGTTCAGCAAGACTTGAATTTGTGACCTACTGTAGTTGAAAAATAAAATAAAGTAACTGCTTTGAGACAGGTTTTTAAATGATTTTCTTTTAGATTTTGTGTAGTATTTACTGTACATATGATTCAGTAAAGTTGATTACAGATGCCTGGGGAATGTACTTTTATTTTACTTGTGGAGATTTGCTAAATTAAACAGCATTCTGAAGTTCCTTTGATTTAACTGGGTGTTCTAGATTGTTTGTTTTTCTCAAGAATGGAAAATTAACACAGCCTGAACTCACATAGGCAATAGCCAGAGGTATGTGTGTAACTCTATACACACCACACGCCTCGACTGCTGAATTTACAGCCTCTTCAACAGTCCATCTTTGGCTCACAGTTACAGTGCAGTTGCAAATGACCTGTATTTAAATGTGCTCGCTGTGTCAGGCACACAAAGCAGTGATTAAAGATGTTCAAAATGCAAATTACTCACCAGGAAAGGCCAAAGTCTACTGAGGTTGTCTCTTGCTGTTTGCTGTTATCATGCTTGTTTGGTTATAACAATATTCTTTTATATTTAGACTCATGAGTTATGATTTATTTATTATTGTTACAGTCATGGACTTTTGTTTGCGTTTTCATTCTTCGTGCTCTGTGTGACCTAGTTTTCCCTCATGTTTGATTGTGTCATTATGTTCAGGTGTTTCTCATCAGTTATCCTCATTTATGTTCCCCATATAAGTTGGATTCAGTTCAGTGTTTCTTTGTCCGGTCTCGTCTGTATTACCCTGGTGTGTGTGTGTATGCTGCCTCTCTAATATGGACTACCCCTATATGGATTATTAAAGAATGCTTATCGTTGTCCTCTTCATCTTCGTGTGTTCCTCCCTCATCACACTGTGACAGAAGACCGGACCTTATAAAGTAAAGCGGTGTGCTTCCCCTTGTGTTGTTTTTCATTTTTGTCAGTTTTTGTTTTGTTTATGCATGACCCTGCCGTCCTCATCCTCCTGCTGGAGCAGGGGGATCGCTCTCTCTCAAGGACTACACTAAAGACTTTGGCCGTTTCTCAAATGGAAGGCATCCTCCGGAGGTCGCAATTGTTGGCTGCAAGCCTGGTTTATTTCAGTTAACTGAGCATTACATTTGCGAGTCAAAAGCATATTACAACAACTTACACTTAACTAAGAATAATGGTCAAATTAATAACTATTAATGTACTAAAATAAGATCTTCTTTATGACGTATGCAGCCTACAAATGCGATCTCTGGAGGATGCAGCCTTCCGTTTGAGAAACGGCCAACCTGACACACTACCCGGACAGCTGCCTCTGCTCGTTTTATCAAGCTGGACTAAACGCCGCCACGTGAGCGCAGCTGTCCGGGAAGGGTCCTCGAGAGAGTCTTGCTGCCGTCATTGAGTGGGTGCTGGTGTCCTGCAAATCCCCACTCACCGTGGACATCGCATCAAGTACAGCGAGAGCACGGAGGGAAGCTCCGCCCACTGTACCATGGCTGAGGTTGAGCAGCGCTCTATGGACTGTGTGTTACCTGCCCTTCTCCCGTTATCACCTGCCTGCCCTGAACTGTCTGTCTGCCTTTATCTATATGTCTGTCTGGAAATATTTGGCTGCCCTGAATCGTATGCCAGTACGATAATGACCACGGAAGTCGTTCCCCTGATGCTGGCACTCACGGTGTAGGAAGAAGCCATGTGGTGTGTGTGGGCAGCACACACCGTTTCTAAGCCCCCTGAGCATCCTGAACAAACGCCTACCTCCTTCTGTCATCTCTGTTTCACCATCGCCACTGCTGTCACCTGTCAGCCCCTCTGTTCACCCTCAGCCAACCGTCTGTGCGCTGGATTCGCTGCGGGTCTGAAAGTCTCCATCGGTGTCGTGGCTGGAGGATCCCTTGTCTCTGCCTCCAGCCTCTGAGTCCTGGACTCCACTTCGGCCCTTCGACCCAGTGGCTCCACCATGGCTCCTAGGTCCCTCCTCTCCGCCATAGCTCGTCAGTCCACCAGCTCTGCCGGGCTCCCTCGTCCCTCTGGTTCCGCCTTGGTCTGTCGCCGACCATCTGCTGCCTCGGGACTCCACTCCTCCGGCTGCACCTCGTCCCTTCCGTCCCTCTGGCTCTGTCAGGCTCCTCCTTCCCTGTGGCTCCACCTTGGTCCTCTGTCGCTCCGGCTCTGCCTTGGCCCTTCGGATCCTCGGTGTCACCCTGGCTCATCGGCTCTCCGCCTCGGGCTCCTCCACCACCTGCTCCGCCGCCGTTGGTCAGCCCCCTGGAGTTGTTAGCCCTTCCTCCACCATAGCTCCTCCCTCCGTCGGCTCCACCGTGGGCCACCATCATGGCTGCTGCCTGGGTCCTGCCTGGCTCCTCCTGCTCCAAGTCCCTACTGTCTCCGTCCTGGCTCCTCCCTCCGTCTGATCCACCCTGGCTCCTACTGTTTCCTCCCTGGGTCCTTCCTCCATCTTCACCACCCTGGACTCTGTTGATTGTTTTCTTCCTGGGTGTCTGTCCTGTGCCAGAGCCTCCACCTGTACTGCCTTCCTGCCAGCCCTTCGCCGTCCCCTGTCACCATCAAACATCCAATCCTTTGTCCTCCTCCTAAGTCCCCCTCCGTCCCTCCCTTTTTCTCTGCGGCGCGAGGTAGCGCCTTCCGGGAGGGGGGCGAACTGTCACAGTCATGGACTTTTGTTTGTGTTTTCATTCCTCATGTGCTCTGTGTGACCTAGTTTTCCCTCATGCTTGATTGTCTCATTCTGTTCAGGTGTTTCTCGTCAATTATCCTCATTTATGTTTCCCATATAAGTTCCATTCAGTTCAGTGTTTCTTCGTCCGGTCTCATCTGTATTACCCTGGTGTGTGTGTATGCTGCCTCTCTAATATGGACTGCCCTTATGTGGATTATTATAGACTCCTTATCGTTATCTTCTTCATCTTCATGAGTTTTTCCCTCACCACACTGTGACAATTATCTATTTATTAAAAATAATACAATCCACTAAAATAATCCACACAGGAGCAAACATATTGAGATCATATCAGTGTTATTTTAGTGTAATTTAGATACTATATAGTTTTTATGGTCACACTACATTGTTCAATTATTCAAATAGTAAACAAATGAATTTTGATTAAGATTTGATGAAGGCTTATTATTTGTTAAATATATAGTTTTTATTTCCGCTTCAGTTTTAGTTATTTTAAGTCAAGTTTGTTTAAGCTAAACTAATTTAGTTATTTTAGTTATTTTATATTTAATTTTATTTTAGGAACGCTTCTTTTATTTGAAGTAATAAAAAGTTTTTATTGTTTTTTATTTTTTAGTTAAATATAATAACCCTGGATCATATGGATGAATGTTACACACTTTATAATAATAAATAAAGCTAAATGATTATTTATTTAATAAATAAATGAATTCTGTGTGTGTGTGTGTGTGTGAACATAGACTCACCAGAGAGGGCTTGATGCCAATGCTTTCGGCTGCTTGGAAAGCCAGGGTGAGATTTCGCCCCTATAGGGAGAAAACAGCGCTCGCTGAATATTATTTACAGTAGTGAAAAGTAGGTGTCTAAACCCAGCTGAATTCTCTAGCGATACTCTAGAGAGTGATAAAGCCTCCACACACGAGGCCTTTCAGTAGCCTTGACATTCACAACACACCCAAAGAGGCTTTGTGAATAATTCAAAAGCATAATGTACCATCTCTTCCTGTAATCACTATTATACTTATGGCTGCAATTTGTCACACAGCTCTGAAGACCGTGGCTCTTTGCCTGTTCGTGGGTGTGTGTATGATTGAATAAACACACAGGGAGGGCAGAGCAGCCATTTATTTCTTATGTATGTTGTTTCTACACCTTTCCGTGTGCCATCTGTTTATGTATTCTGTCAACACTAATCCATGAAAGCATGTAATTCATTACTTCTGGCAGGTTAGCAGAAGGGATGCCTTGATTGTTAACACGCTATACTTGATTGCTAAATGTGTTAGGCACTAAAGATGATATACTAAGACACTTCACTAACCAGTGTAACAAATATATGTGTGTGTTTGTGAGTACCTTGTCTTGGCTGATGAGCTCTTGGTAAGGGATGTGTGCAGGCAGATAGGTGTGTAACAGAGCACAGAATGCCAGGCCATCACTCCAGCTGCTGCTGAAGTTTGTCACATCTATATTCTACAAGGAGAAAGAGAAAGAAAAAAGTTTAAAAACACCTTGTAACCAAAATAGGAGTTTTTAGCCTTTAACCCGTTTAATCCCAAATTTTTCCCATACATGAAAATATCCAAATAATGTGTCATTAGTAACCCTTTGAAATAATAATTATTTTTTGAAAATTGTTTGGAAAAGTCTATGAAAAACTGTGTTTTATGGTCGGTCACAATTGTGACCTGTAGGATAATGTGTATGCTACATTAACATATTTACGCATAAGAAAATAAAAATTGTTATATATCTTAGCCCAGCTATTTTAAAATGTTTGATCACATTCTAGGGTTACTATTATGTATAAAAAATCCTTATATAACATTGATAGGAATACTGAGATAAAAGACAAAAAAACAACAACAAAAAAACAACCTTCAACGTATTTCAAAGTTGTTACTTTTTTGTTACATAAATCATCAAATTTTTATATTAGTGCTACCAGTATTACACTAACAATATTGTAACTTATTTGTAACATTTGAAATTTTAATTTAGTGCAACATTTTGTCATTGCAACATTTTAGTGCAATCTTAACAAACAACTGCAATTGGATTTATATTGTATTACCTAAATTCACTGTTATCCCACTGGTCACTATTGTGACCATCAAGATTTTTACTCATTCTATGACCACACTCAACAAAACTGAATATATGTGAAATCATATATTAATACTAGACACCTTAAAGATAACGTGTACCAAAAATCTTTGTCATTTCATTGAGACCCATTATTTTTTCCATATTTGCAGGAAGTGCACTAAAACATCAGTCAGTAAGGTTTCTAGAGCTTTATAAATGAAAAATTTTTTTACGGTTACTACTGTGAGAAGTGGGATTAAATGGGTTAATTGTATGTCTGTTTGCTTTGAGGCCATCTGTATGCATTATTATTATTATTTATTTATTTTTTTTTTGTAAAAGAAGCATGCTAGAAATGCACAATCAACCAGCTGCCAATTGTTTTCAGAGGATATTCATTTCAAACCTGTAATCGGGGACTGACCAGTTATGCTTTAATTAATGCTACACGCAAGAATTCACTGGTAAAGGTCACTGGTAATAACTGACATATACTCTGAATGCACAAACTGGCCACTGGAATTAATTGTTGGCTTCAGAACATAATGCTATATATAATATATAATAAAATATATTTCATTTGGGGGCAGGTTTTTTTGTTGTTGTTATATAAAAAAACAGCAAAAGCAATAATATTGTGAAATATTACAATTTAAAATATTGGTCTTTTATTTCAGTATATATTAAAATGTAATCTATTTCTGTGATTGCAAAGCTGAATTTTCAGCAGCCATTACTCCAGACTTCAGTCTCACATGATCTCTCAGAAATCATTCTAATATGCTGATTTGGTGCTCAAGAATGTCATTATCAATATTGAAAACAGTTATGCTGCATAATATTTTTGTGGAAACAATGATAGTGTTTTTTCCCATTATTTTATGAATAAAAAGAACAGCATTTAGGCTATATGAAATATGACTTTTTTGTATCAATGTAGGTGTTTTTATTAGTTAAATGCATCCTTGGTGAATAAAAGTATGAACTTCTTAAAAAAACCAAAAAAACTTACTGACCCCAAACCTTTGAGTGTTGGAGTTTTCAAGAGCATCTGTCACTGTATTTTGCATTAATTTATGTAAATTTAAAAGCTGCTATTATAAAAATACCTGATGAGTGGTGTCAGACTGCACATACATTTGAGAACCCTGTCTCATGACAGCATTACCAGTTTTCAGAGCTCACCAGAGATACTGTATAATACACAGCAGTCCTGCAGTACTAGCACAGTGAAGTCTACTCTCAAATACTCAGTTATTATTGATTTGCATTAACCAAAAGGGAGTCAATGATTCAAGTGAAATCAATCATTGATTCAGGTGATTGTTCACTGGAGCAGTTTTGAACCCTCATGTAGTTTACTAGAGTTAAGTGTTTCATAATGATCTTTGACAGGAATAATTCATGTCTGTTTTCAATTAAATATTTATATTATAGACATAAATCTGCAAAAATGCAGAATTTGGAAAAGAAATGGAACACCTGCCGTTCATAAAGTTCTACACATCCCCTGATTAGTATATATTTATTCAGTATTTTAATTAAAGGGTTAAATCACCCCATACTGAAAATTCAGTCATCATTTATTCACCCTCATAACATTCATACCTTTATGATTTTTTTCTTCCTCAAAACATTTGTTTTATATATTTTCTCATATTTTTTGCATATTAAAAGTCCAGTGCATCCAAAATTTGGCTTTATAAGGTAAACAGATTTAATTTAGGATATTATTCAAATATAAACATTGATAAATGCACACACAGAGATCAATCATCAAATATGGTCAGCGAAAGCTCAAAGATGCTTTCTTAAAGTGTGAGAACCAATGAGTTTTGTTCTTGCATGTTACGCAAACATTTCTGAGCTTCCGAAACAAATATTTGTTTGTGAGGAATTTCAATGGATGGACATAAATTGTGAGAGAATATTAAAAATATTGTAAGATGAATGGTCTTATTATAGGTGTAGAATGACGAGGAATAAATTACGACAGAATTGACATTTCTGAGTGAACTAGTCCTTAATTTAGTGTAGTACTCTCAGCTTCATTTAACACGTTTTACCATGTTTAAAGGGGTCATATGATGCTTTTTTAAAGATCATTATGTTGTGTATTTGGTGTAACAGAATATGTTGACATGCTTTAATGTTCAAAAAACATTATTTTTCAAATACTGTACATTATTGTAGGTCCTCTATGCCCCGCCTCTCTCAAACGAGTCGTTTTCTACAAAGTCCCTCCTTCAGACAAGCGCAGTCTGCTCTGATTGGCCAACTGACACAGTGTATTGTGATTAGCCGAACACCGCAAGCACTCATCGGAAATGTAACGCCCCTTTCCATAATCGCAAGCTTCATCTTTCAAAATAAAAGTAAAAGACAGTTAATAATGTCCTTAGTTTTACCATCAGTTCAAGCCCGAGAGGGGAACAGAGTCGCGTGACAGACACAGTGATGAAGCTCGTAACGTTATGTGTTTGCACACAAGCCGCGATTAAGACAGCTGACTCCACTGTGATGTGACCCGGTCTCTCTCTCTCTTTCTCTCTCACACACACACGCACGCACGCACACACACGACGCACAAAACTCCGCATTTGAACAGTCAATAGCAAATACAGTCGCTGATTCAGAAGCGCCAGATTGTCATAGCAAAGTCAAAATTACCTCCTCTCCTAGGTTCACGAAACGGTCGTCCATAAAATGTGTTGCTGTTCTGTTGTAAGTAATGATTCCTAAATGCACCTACTTTCGGAAGGCCAAGTGCTTTTGCTTTCACCTAGAAACACACAGCGTCTCCCTGTCTTGGCTGCATCAACACTACTGCGGTTACTGAAACCACGCCTTCTTTCTTTGCGTGAACATTTGGGTGGCGTTACGCAAATATTTCCACATCGTGACGTAGACATGTGGGGACATGTTTGAATGAGCGTGGCAGTGGCAGAGTCTTAACTTTGATAAAGAATATCTCTTTGGTTTTGAGACTTTAGTCTTTGCAACTTCAGGGATCTTATCTATGCACAATCAGCTTGTAACACTCCAAAGAGAAAGGAAAACTTGAAATCGCATCATATGACCCCTTTAAATTCAATCCATCAAATTTCCAACGAAACAGTGCAGAAAATGTGAAAAAAGACTGCTATCAAACATCTTGACTGTTGCAGCCCTAGACACTTCTGTCTGTAAGACAGACGGCACCACATATATTTTAAGTAAAATAGCCTGTGACAGAAAACAAAGAGGGAAGAGAACTGTTGTTACAGCAATTAAAATATTGAGATGGACCTCACACACTCTAGACTGTTATCTCATTGTGTTTCACCGGACTTCCTGCTACTTCCTGTAAAGTCCCAGTGCTGTCATTCGTCTTTGTATGAGTGCATGTAGTTTGGGAACAGGGCAAAGGGCCAGTGGCGACCCTCTTGGGCTCAGCCCTCATCAGCCCCTACTGGGCCCTCAGAGTCCCAACACTTCACAAACATCTTTTGATTTAGAATCAGATGTTAGATTTGAAAGGAGACCCCGATAGAAGCTCCATCCTCAGTTGGGCCATTGAGGCTGAGTTGAAGAGAAGAAGAGAAGTTCATTAGCCGTTTCTCGAGCAGGTCAGAAGTTCTTCAGTAAGAACGTCACCCACAGAGGGACAGTGAGGAAGGAACCATGTGAAGAATCCCACCATCTGTGCTACACTCTGACTGACATGTCTTGGACATGGACATGTCTTGACATTTACAATCAGGTGTGTTCGAGGCATTCAGCCTAAAATGTCTTGTGTTTAATGTGAAATATAGAGATTAAAGAAGAAAAAAAAAACGATATTGCAACATGAATGACATTTTAAAGACATTTTAAATAATGTCCAAGCTACTCTAAACAGACAGTGACTACTGGCTGTTAAGCTCAAAAAAGGACAGAAAGCATAATAAAAATGACCTGTGTACTATTTTTAAATGAAGCCATCAAATAGCAATAATATGTGTGAGAAGTTATTCACTGTTACCACATTTGATTTGCACTTGTGTTTCAGTTCAAAACACTGAAAAGTGCATTAGGCATGAGACATGCAGGAGCCAATGATGTTTAGCATCACTGACCTGTTGAACCTTGTGCTGTGTCATGTTTCAAAGTATACAAGCACAAATGATATTTGAGAGCAGTGGAGGGAAAAATTATCGGCAAATAATGATGGTCTGTTTCTCAGTTATCGTATGTCCTCAGAGATGCTATGTAGCAACATATGGATGACTTTTATGGTGCTTTTATATCATTCTTGGATCCTGCTAGCCGTCTACTTTTGTTGTACAGTATTATAAAGAAAAAAAATCTCCTTTTGTGTTCTGTAGACAAAAGTATGGAGTGACATGATGGTAAATAGATGACAGAATTTACATTAAGATGAACTATCCCTTGTGAAAAATAAGTGCTCTTAATTGTAATCGTGCACTTCAAATCTTAAAAGTATATTTTACTTGCAGATATTATAATATTATTTAAAAAAAGGCCATTAAAGAGAGTACACTTTCATGACTGTTTAACTCACTTAAATACACCTTTAAAAAGTGCACTTAGTAAAATGCCAAATTGCAAATCATTGTTTTAATAATCTTTTGTCCTTAAGCCACACACAAGGACTTGTTTATAATTTTAACTGTAGTGTGTATATTCGGCAGTACATTTTAACCCTATTTCAAAGACAACAGAAGTAATTATGAAATTAAAAATGTAGGTAAAGATCCGCTTAAGTTATACTTCAGTGGGTCAAAAAAGATCTTTATAATTCAGCTTATTGCAGTTAATATAAATGTAAACTATAATACATTTTTATTTAGTGTCCAAAAAGATTAAATTCAGTTCATACTTATGTTATTTACTTAAGTAATTTTTTTATATATTTATTTATATAGTTTATATATTGATATGGTAAATAAAACAGAATTTCTTATTATTTTAGAAGATTTATGACAATGTATCAATCTACCTAAACATACAGCTAAAGTGCTTCTTTTGTCATTTGCTCTTCCATTGATTTTCTAATATCTTCCTCTGACAAAAGACCTGCACAATCATGTAGACTGACATTCCTCACATGCCTGTCCTGTCTCTTATAGCACAGGTGGCCCAGAGAGGGTGATTATACACACATACACAGCCAAAAAAAAAAAAAAAAACACTCACTAGTGTACACAATTCTACACGGGTGTACACACCACACGGGCTTCAGGAGGCGATCCGGGGGGGTGGGGGGGGGTGTTTGTGTGTGTGCGGTGCAGGAATGCTGGGAGTAAGGTGCTTCTTTTGTCATTTGCTCTTCCATTGATTTTCTAATATCTTCCTCTGACAAAAGACCTGCACAATCATGTAGACTGACATTCCTCACATGCCTGTCCTGTCTCTTATAGCACAGGTGGCCCAGAGAGGGTGATTATACACACATACACAGCCAAAAAAAAAAAAAAAAACACTCACTAGTGTACACAATTCTACACGGGCTTCAGGAGGCGATCCCGGGGGTGGGGGGGGGGGGGTGTTTGTGTGTGTGCGGTGCAGGAATGCTGGGAGTAAGGCAGAGAAGCACGGAGTCACATCCTGGATGGTCTGAGTGTGCAGGGATGGGGGGGTTGGGTGGATAATGTCATCAGAGCAGAAAGAAAGCACAAGAGGAGGGGTACAAATGTTATAAAAACAGTAGTCTCCATCAGTACACTGGGACCCAGCTTCAAAAAGCAAACACAGCATCCAGTGACAGGAAATCACCCTTGCTCTCTTCAAAAGACCGAGGCAGAGAGTGGATGCAAGACAGACAGAACACAAGCTGGTAGTTTTCCATTAGTTTAAACAATATTGGCCTACCGATGTAGCTTACATTTCGGCTTGGAACAAAGCCAGATGTATTTTCAGCTTCTGCAGTAGAAACAGAATGCAAGCTTACTCATGTCAGAGTGTAGTGGTGAGCCTAAATTGTCTGGTAGCAAAGAAAATGTCACTTCCTCTATAAATACGACTCTTAGACAGTGTAATTGTATGTTTATGGTTTTGAGTCATTGGTTTTAAGACGATTAACACATCTCAGCTGTTTATACGCTGAGAAACAGAATTCTTACTGAGAGATTTACTATGTATATAGACTTCCATAAACACTTGACACACGTTAATAGAGTCCACATTTGGAGACAGCAAATGCACACACATTGCAGCTGGATTGTCAACACACACAGAAAGGGCTTTCAATGAGGTCCACATCCTCTCCAGCACTGTCGGCTGTTATCTAACAAAGCCATGACAAGTAGTGACTTCATTGCAATATGAGAGACAGGCTTTTAGAGAATAGCAGCGTACAATCTCCATGGCCATCTCCAGTACACAAAAGCACACTAAATGACAGACATACTACATTAAAGGAGTACAGGAGTAGTTAAAGGAGTAGTTCATCGATTTCTGTCTGAATTAATCATTTACATACCATCATGTCATTCCAAACCCATTTGACTTACATTCTTCTGTGGAACACAAAAAGAGATGTTTTGAAGAATGTGTAGGCAGCTCTTTTCCCCAATGACCAGGGGCTGCTAAAAACAACAACAACAACAACAAAAAAGAAGGGAATGAATTAATAAAACGTGGCCACAAATGAAAAGATAATGGGAACGGATTCTTAATTCTTTGTCACAATTCTTATTTTCACACTTCATAGGTGGGGTGTACAATAGGCTTTTGATGCCATAAAATTGTTTAAAAACATACCAAAGTTTCTATTGACTAAAAATCTTCCACTCTGAGGTACTGTAGCTCTTAAATCTCAGGCACACTCATGCTTATTCAAAATTGGCTTGTCACATTTGGTTGAAGTACCCCTGCAGTCACTGATTTTATCCCCTACAACTCAAAATCAATCAAATCAAAGAGCACTCCCCATAAAATCACTAAAAAGTTGTCACTAATCTTAGTTCATCACATTCTCATTTTGTTATAATCAATGAAGCTCTACTCTACACAATGAATCTCTTATTTACATTGGTCTACACCTTGTTCTAATGGGAAGATTCATGAACGTGCAGAACTCAGCATGGAGATCAGAACTCAAGAGTGGATTCTGATTAGCTTAAACACCTTGGATTGGCCATTGTATTCAAGAAATCAACAGATATGTCTGTGATTGGCTACAATGCTTAACACTGCAAAAACACAATAAAAATAGAAACCTATGACAAGTGGATGAACAACCCTGCAGGTTGACGGAACTGCTTACATGCCTTTAATGATGGAAAGCAGGGGCTGTTTCAAACCGCGTTTTTTGAGGACGTCTTTGGTACACTGCAGTTTTAAGGAGAAAATGCTCAGCAATGGTGTTGACTGATGAATTTGCACATGGTTTTTGACTTTAAGCACATTAAAAACACCAGACAGACATATAAACCACAGGGAGCACTGGCAATCAGTGACATCAGATTTAGCAAAATGAGCCGTTTGTGAAACTTGCTTGGAAATTCCAAGTGAAAATTCAGTAACACTTTAGTATAGGCACAGATTCTCACTATTAACTAGTTGCTTATTAGCATGCCTATAACATATTGGCTGTTTATTAGTGCTCACAATGCACATATTCTGCATGACTATATTCTACATCCCTAATCCTACCCAATACCTAAACTTAACAACTACCTTACTAACTGTTAATAAGCAGCAAATTAGGAGTTTATTGAGGCAAAAGTCGTAGTTAATTGTTTGTTAATAGCGAGAATTGGACCTTAAAATAAAGTGTGACCAAAAATTCTACACCAATTTTTTTTCAGTGCACTTCTATGGTGATTGTGCTCACCAACTTCTGTCCTTGTTGAATTTCTTTGTGTGTAGCAGTGCAAATATTCTTTACTTACATGGCACTGGCTGAAAAAGGACCATAAATACAGGTGCTGAACAAAGCTGAGGTAGGAGGGGGCTGTATGAAGAATTAGAGAGCTGAGAGGAGAGACACAAATAAACTAGAGGTGTCAGGGTCAGAGCTCCTTAAATAGTTAACCACAGTCTGTCTGACCTCTCCATACATGGGAGAGCTCCACCTCAGCAGTAACCACCCTCAGACTGCCACCGGGCCATGAGGAGGTGAGGAAAGGAGTAAAAGTCGGTTAAACTATAAATGGCTCTTGGGTGATGGAAGACACGTAGGGAGACATATTATTAGAGAACGCCACTTCTGTTTTTTTGTATGTTGAGAATGTTAGAACTCTGCACTGAGAAAAGCAGCAGGAGAGGAAGTACAGTGTTTTCAGGCATTGTTTGGTCTGATATTTCTGGATCAAAGTGAATGATCTGATCGTGCCCCATAGGACAGAAAACACACAAATAAGATCACTTTAACAATTCATAGACAGCTGAGAGGCTAAACAGAGTGCAAATGGAGATTTTTATGTCCTTAGATTGTTCTTCTCCTCAGTAGTGCTATAAATGATCTCAGCAACATCTCAAACTGTTCTCAGATTTGCCAAGAAACAAAAATTTGCACTGAAAAGTCTGATTTCAAAGTTTGTTTTAAGAAATGTCCACTGAAAAGTTCTTTGGGGAATCCAGAAAGGATCTTCTTTGGCATCACTGAGGAAACCCTCTTTTGGAACCTTTATTTTTAAGAGTATGTGCACTAATAATCTCTGAGCAATACAGTTTTCCTGAGAAGCAGGACTGTAACGACATCTGAGGGCTTGTTTCCAAGAATATCTATCCTACAAGGACCAAGCCAGGTGTAAGTGAGAGAGGGACAGACAGAGAGAAAAAGAAGAAAAAGGCCCCCACTTCCTCTCTCTTCCCCTATTCCTGGAGGATTACGCCACACATTTCTCCGTATCCTCAAGTCATTCTTCATCTCTGAACCAACCCCTCCTGGACAGACCAAGGCCCCAGCAGTGCTGTTTTTGTTTGTCTGAGAGAATGAGAAATAATGCAGAGAGGCGGATGAAGGGTGGCGGAGTACAGGCCCAGCTGATTCTTCTGTTTAAAAGGACCGGCCGACCCCCTGTTTTCATTCCTCATTGTCTCCATCCTGAACAAACAGCTCTAGGGCCGTCTTTTTGTTAGCATTTTTCTAAATAAAATGCAGCTGACCTAAATAAAGTACTTCAAAGAAAGTTTAAAAAAAAAACACTCTTCAGTGGGAAAAAGATTTTGAGGGAATTGATGTGGGGAAGATGATAATTTTTAATTATCTTTGTTCTTTTCCAGGACTGTCCAAGTTCAACAAGTCAAACTTGACCAACAACATCAGTTTGAAAACAGAACATATAAACGATGTTAAAAACTCGATTTTCACCACAGGGAGTCTTTAAAAGACATTAGAACTAATAGCGGTGGCTATCATTGACATCAAATTTAGCACAATGCACTGTTCCCTTTCAGTCAGTCATGTTCTACTGTATGTCACATTGGAATGTACAGACGAATTGGGATCTCTCCTGAGAGCCCTATCATCTTCAAGTGTAAACTAAACAAGCCAATGCATATTGCCGTGCGAGAAATGCATCTCGCGCTCCGCCCCGCAGCGCGGGTATAAATGAGGAAGCAGGTGCAAAGCACATTCAGCTTTTCGCTTCAGAGCCGAGCGGATCTATCATTCTGCTCTGCTTGTCGTCTGAAGAAGAGTATTCTGACAAGTCAACGAGTGCTCTGGGGAAGAGGCTATCTTCAGCACTGCTGTTGGTGTGACACCGCTGCAGTGGTGGTTTCCCCTGTGCACTTCAGCACTTCTGAAAGAGCTAATTTCCCTAAAAGAGCAAGACACGGGTGTGACGTTGCGTCTTTGTAAAGACGACGGTGTGGGTAGAGGGTTGAGTGGGGGTAAACCCGCCGAGTGAATCTCCATGGGACCCCATTCCTCTAGCACGCCACAGGCTGTGGAGTTTCCGGGTGAACATGCCGGTTCTTCTAATGGGGGACCCGCCGTTTCATTTGGTGCTCCTCCAGATGACCAGATGTCGATTGCGGCATCGGAGGGTGAGCTGGAGTCTGGGGATGAGGACTCGGCTGCGTTGCCCCCTTCGGGGAGTGTAGCATCATCCGAGCCTGACCCAGAATTGACGGCTACGCTTTCTCGGGCTGCCAAGGCAGTCGGGCTCGAGTGGAGAGAGCCACTGTGTCCCGAGCCGTCGAGGTTAGATGATTGGTATCTTGGGGCAGCCTGGGCTGGTTCTCAGCCCCCCACCCTGATGCCTTTCTACCCGGAAGTGCATGAGGAGGTGACCAGGTCGTGGAAGGCACCTTTTTCTGCCCGAAACCGGTCTGGTGCCTCCTCCTCCCTCACTACCCTCGATGGTGGGGCAGCCAGGGGTTACGAGGCAATCCCCCTGATGGAGCATGTGGTTGCGATGCAATTGTGAGAAGCGCTGCCACCTGGAGGGTTATCCCTCGTCTCCCATCTAAGACCTGTAAGTTCTCGTCCGTGCTTACGGCCAAGACTTACAATGCCGCTGGACAGGCTGCCTCCACCCTGCACGCCATGGCACTCCTGCAGGTATACCAGGCCAAGGCACGAGGGTAGTTCTGACCCAGGGCTGATGCAGGAGCTGCGCACAGTGACGGACTTCACCTTACGAGTTACGAAAGTCACTGCGCGCGCCCTTGGTCAGACGATGGGCACGTTGGTAGTCCAGGAATGCCATCTCTGGCTGAACCTGGCGGATATGCAGAAGACTGACAAATATTGTTTTCTCGACTCCCCTATCTCCCAGGCCGGCCTATTCAGCGATGCAGTCGAGGGCTTTGCCCAACAGTTCTCGGCTGCCCAGAAGCAGACGGAGGCTATAAAGCACAACCTGCCATGGCGGCCCACTGCTGCTTTCACCCCGCCAGCTGCAGCCGCTCCGCCTGCTCGTTGCCGAGGGTGCCCCCCCCCCGCGGCTTCCTCCGGCCCTGCTCAGCCTCAGCAGCAGCATCCACCTAGGCCACAGTGGGGAGCTGGCCGCATGGGTGCGGCACCGCCCGTCTAGGCTCCCGCCAAACCAAGCAGCAAGCACAAGAGCAAGCGGCCCTGAGATGGGCAACCCAGGGATGGAGGGGACAGCTCTTCGGGACCGTACCACTCCCTCCCCCGGAGGAGGGCCGGGTGGAAAATCTTTTATTTCCTTTTTGTTCTGCCACTGGCTTTTCAGCCAGCGGTACCCAAATCATCGAAAAAGAGCAGTTTCCACTATCTCTAGGTTCCAAGAGGGCACAGATGACGCTGGACCTGGTTCGAGGACGCCATGCCTTCTCCTGCGCCCGCTGCCCAACCGTGGAGCCAGGTAGGTGTTGCATCGCACACCCAGACCCCACTTCAGGACGCTATGCCTTCCGACTCGGGTCCCTGTCCTCTGCCACGCTGCCCCACCGTGGGTACGTTTGTGGTTCCTCTGGTCCCGCTTTCTGGGAGCCTGGCTCATTCGGACCGTCAGACTCGGCTATGCGATTCAATTCGCCCGGCGTCCCCCAAAGTTCAGGGGCATCCAGGTCACCTCCGTGCTGACCAACGATGCTCCTGTCTTACGGGCAGAAATCGCAGTTCTGCTGGCGAAGGATGCAATAGAGCCAGTCCCTCCAGCCGATATGAGGTCGGGGTTCTCCAGCCCTTACTTCATTGTACCCAAGAAAGGCAGTGGGTTACGACCAACCGGGCCCTTCACAAGCTACTGTTCAAAATGTTGACACAGAAATGCATTTTCAAATGCATCAGTCCCCGAGGTTGGTTTGCAGCGATCAACTTGAAGGATGCGTACTTTCATTTCAGCAGAAGGGAAAGGCTGTCTCCAAGCAGAGGTTGGCCCACGGGATAGTGGATGCCATTGTCTTGCACCCTTGGGTTGAGAGCACACTCGACAAGGAGTGTTGCTTCCTCTTGGGTGTTGGCGCAAGGCGCCTCGCTGACAGATACTGTATATGTAGAGCTGCGGGCTGGGTGACACCAAACACGTTTGCTAGGTTTTATAGCCTTTGTAGAGCCAGTGTCCTCTCATGTACTCGCCTCAAGTAGCCAGTAAAGCTAGAGGAACTGCTTGGTGTCTCGCTGGCTCCGCCATTCCCCTCTAAGGACCAGATAGGTGCACTTATTCTGCTCTTCAGTTAAGTTCCTCACAAGGCGAACCCTGTGGAGTTCCTCCGTCACCCTTGGCAGCTGGACGTGGCAGAGCGACCGGCGCCAGGCCTAATACTTGTAAAGTTGCCTGTTGGTTCACCCCTGTGCTAGGATAGGTGCCATATGTTGTGATACCCACAGTGATCCCATGTGTGTATTCTTCCACGATATGGTTCCCCCCTCGGTGAACCGGTTTCTTTCCCTTGGCAGACTCTGTTCTGCCGTCCCTGCCAGTGTTGACTCCCTCCTAATTGGGCCGGAGCCACCTCAGAGACATTCCATATGTTGTACTGCCCTTTTTTGTAAATTCCACATAATGCCTCCCTATGGGCAGGATGTGGATTCCGCAGCGTCCCTGGAAAGGGTACGCTTTCCCAGTGCTATCCAATAGGTCTTACTCTATGGCTCTAGAGGAACAACAGTAATAGACTCTCTCCACATAAGCCCTGTCCTATCTTTCGGGCCAGTTGCTGGAAGGGGCAGCAATAGTGGCGTTTTGTTAGCGATCCCAATTCATTGGTACGTTCCGACGTGACCGACTGAAAGGGAACATCTCGGTTACGTATGTAAACCCCATTCCCTGAAAGACGGAACGGAGATGTCATGTCCCATCACCACAGTTGCTGTACCACCACGGGGCGCCAGGTCACTGGCACGGCTCCTCAGCGAAAACCTGAATGTGCAGTGCACCCACTTCCGCATTTATACCCGCGCTGCAGGGCGGAGTGCGAGATGCATATCTTGCACGCCAATATGCATTGGCTCATTTAGTTTACACTCGAAGATGATATGCCTCTCAGGCGAGAACCCAACTCATCTGTAAATTCCAACGTGACGTCTCCGTTCCCTCCTTCAGGGAACGGGGGTCACATACGTAACTGAGACATTTCTTTGTAACTGTAACTGTAACAGATTAGAGAAGGGCAGTATGACCAAAAATTTATATCATGGTATTTTTCAAAATTATACTGGTTTCACCGTATATGACGGTATTTTTTTTCATGCATGACCGGGTGTTAACCACATTTTCTACTGATTAAGAGAGGAAATACTGCAGTAGATTGACTTAGAATGCCATATTTTACTGCCATGATGAGAGAATATTGTAGAAATATTCCACACTAAATAGTGACTAAACACGACCCATTAGGATAATACATGTTAAACAGGAGTCACTCTCATTTTGCGACGTCGTCTGATAAAGTCAACATGCATCTTCACTAAAGAGCGGCTATGCAGTGGTTTTGGCTATATTTCTTTTTTGTCTCATGCAGCACACTGCCTGCCTCTGAGTAACAAACTAAAAAAAACAACAAACAAAAAAGTGCATAATCTTAACAGACGAACTATGCTCATATTTATAATTCCAAACAGTCAGCAAGTGACAGGTGCTTGGAAACACTGTTTTGTACTCATTTACTGACGAGTCTGCTGCGGTATGGCCCACTGAATGCACACTGGTTTCTCTGCCGCACACTGCACAGAATAGATGCCGATTGCAGAGAGAGGTGACACTGCGCCAGGAGAGTCAGACCTCGTGCTCACAGGGCAGTTCTGGCAACATCTTCCAACTGAACCATAGCTAAGGTTTATCCAAAAAAAAAAAGAAAAAAGCCGCTAAAAGGGTCTGAAAGTTGCTAAATATAGTGCTAAAATCAGTCCCCTGCTGATTTTGTATGTTTGCCCACTGACAAAGAAATGATCAGTCTATAATTTTAATGGTAGGTTTATTTGAACAGTGAGAGACAGAATAATAACAAAAAAAAAGTTTGCGACCAAAAAAGTTTGAGAACCACTGCACTACGCCGTGAAGGACTGAAATCCTGCAGTGCCCGCAAGGTCCCCCTGCTCAAGAAAGCACATGTACAGGTCCATCTGAAGTTTGCCAATGAACATCTGAATGATTTAGAGGAGAACTGGGTGAAAGTGTTGTGGTCAGATAAGACCAAAATCGAGCTCTTTGGCATCAACTCAACTCGCCGTGTTTGGAGGAGGAGGAATGCTGTCTATGACCACAAGAACACCATCTCCACCGTCAAACATGGAGGTGGAAACATGCTTTGGAGGTGTTTTTCTGCTAAGGGGACAGGACAACTGCACCGCATCAAAGGGAAGATGGATGGGGCCATGTACCATCAGGGCCAGGGCATTGAAAATGGGTTGTGGATGGGTATTCCAGCATGACAATGACCCAAACACACGGCCAAGGTAACAAAGGAGTGGCTCAAGAATAGGGGTGCTCCGATTGATCGGGTACCGATCATTATCGGCCGATAATCTCTTTGGGATGTTTGATCAGCGGTCTCTAAAAAGGCCGATCTCAAAAAAAAAAAGATCTCTAGCTGATGACGCATGTGCCGTGAAAGGTTTGGCACGACATGCAGCGGCACCGTCTCTGTCTGGCGCGGTTATAATAATTATAATGCTGAAGGTGAGGTACAATTCATATTTATTCATTAAAGAACATATAAAGTAATTTGAAACTTTCTGTGAGACATCATTTCATAAACGGCCTGTGTGAATCACCACGCGCACTTTCCCACTCAAAATGCGCAAACGGCTTCAAATCACATCACGTCTGCATTATAAGCGAGCTGCACGCTGCATAGTTGACACAGGAATTGTCACTTGCACAATAGAGGCAGTGTAGCATCATTACTAAAGTTTATAAATGGCTTTTCTTGTTAATTCTCGCCAGTGTTTAACCATTCAGCGCTCGTGCGCTCTCCTGGAGACTGTGCGCTCATGCACACTCGCAGCGCACATACATAATGCCAGGTTCACATTACTCCGGTTGCAGTGCGTATCGTGCGTATTTTTCCACGCTCATCATGTTAATGGATCAGAGCGCACTGCATGCGGTTGTGGTCCGGCAGTGCGTTCCAGGAGTGGTGCGTCTGCAGCAGTGCAGAGATCGTTTCCGCACCGAGTCTATCTTTGCTGTACTGCAAGCACTGAATTAAAGTGACAGCGCATTGTTTGCTGTAAATATGAACATGGATTGACACGAAAATGTAGTAATTACACCATAAATGCATATAATTAAAGTCTACTGTGTTTCAGAGTCATCACATGTGGCTTTTTGGCTAGGTTTAAAGGAAAAAAGCACTTTTAGATAAACAAGGCAATAGCCTAATAGATGGCACTCATGGAGGTATGGAAAGCAAAGTTCTTTATAAACCGCAGGATTGCATGTAATAAAGATTTAAATGCAAAAGAAAATTCAGTAGAGCTGTTTCTGCCAGTCATAAGTTAATTTAGAATGTTTGTGATAACATAAGAAAAGTAGTTTAAATGTTTAAATCTAGAAGTAGCCTAAATGCAAAAGTAAAAAGCACTGAATAATGTGTTTCTTATGTTTATTGCATTTAAGCACGTCTATAAAGATTGTATTACTGTAAAAGAAAAAAGAATCACAATGAAAAAGCATTTTAAGTAACAATGTTTGGATTTGAAATCAAAATAATGGATAAATGTGTTTGTGGTAAACAGATGGATCAGTAGAGGACTCCTGTGTGAAATCCGGCTTGTGCTGTGTGTAAGCTTTTCTGCAACAATTGTAAAAACAAAAATGCACTGGATGATCAAACATTTAGGTGAGATAAATATATATTTTCGAAAAATGGCTAAAAAAATGCCCCCTTCCACCCCTCAAATTAAAAAATCCTCTCTCATAAGAGTCACCTAACAGGGGAATTCCCCCGATTTTCAAAAATGAAATTCAGGCACTGAATAAATGTCTAAAAATAGTGATTGGAGTATTATAATATAAAAAATTTGATTTTTTTTTCTTGCAGTGTATAATTACATAATTACACTGTAACAAGGACACCTTAAAATAAAGTGTAACCGACTTTTTTTTGTTGTTGTTGTTTTTTTAAGAAACATGCCTGTTTTCTTTATTCCAAAGATTCAAAGCTGGCCTACATTTTTGCAGTTGTACATGTTTTACATTCAAAGATTTTTGTTTTGTACATAATGTTTGGTGCCTTTAGAGGCCTGTATAGATCTTGACTTTTTAAGCAAGGATGATAATCATTAAATTTTTTTTTATATCTATTCAATATCTGTCAGTCCTCTGTCATGTGTGTCATGAGTTCCCGCCTCTTGTGTCCATATTTGGTTTGTTTCCTGTCCTTGTTTATTGTGATTATTAGTTAAGTCTGTTCAGCTGTGTGTTTGTAATTAGCCTGTGTATTTAAGTTCATGCCTGTTCAGTTTCGTGTTGTCTGGTCTACTCGTTACTCCCCGGTGTTCCTGTGTGTCTGTCTCGCCTTGTTTTGCCCTGCCTTGTCATCATTAAAGACTATTATTTGAGTTTACATCCTTGTCTTCGTGTTCCTCGTTTATCCCTGCTGTGTGCACCGTGACAGAAGACCAGACTTAACAGTAAGCGGCACCCACTCACCTCGTTTTGTTTTGTTCGTTTTTTCTAGTTTTTATTTTGGTTCCTGTGTTTTGTCTGTCCCGCGGCGTGGAAGTCGCCGCTCGTCCTTCCGCCCTAGCCTGCGTCAGCAACGCGTGGGAGTTGGGCGGGATCGCCGCGAGTGCCGTGAGTCCGCCGTCCGCGGCTCTCTCCAGCCCGCCGTTCGCGGGGAATTCACCGCCGCCGTCTGCGGCTCCAGTCAAGTTCACGGGCTGCCGCTCCTTCACGCCGCCGTCCGCGGGGAAAGCCAACCCGCCGTCCGCGGCTCCCCCAAGTCACGCCGCCGTCCGCGGGGAAAGCCAACCCGCCGACCGCGGCTCACCCAGACCCGCCGTTCACGCCGCTGTCCGCGGCTCACCAAGCCCGCCGTTCGCGGGAGATCACGCCGCCGGCCCGCCTCTGACTCAATGCCCGCCGGCCCACCTCTGACTCAATGCCCGCCGGATTGCCGCTGACTCAAGCCCGCCGGATTGCCGCTGACTCATGCCCGTCAGCCGCAGCTACCCTCTCCAGTGGATCAAGTCCACACGTCACGGCCAGGAGAGCCGTGTTTATGTTTGTTGTGCCCACAGGAACATTTTAACTAACCTAGTCTTGTCTTGTCCATGGAGACTCGTCTGGGGCAGGCGGCTCCTTGTCTTGTGGCCATGGAGGCCATTCCAGCCGCCTGCCTCCCTGTCGCGGAAGTGGAAGCGGTTGCTGAGGGAACCTTGTGAGGGCCCCTGACTCCTTGTCATGCCCATTAAGAAGCCTCGCCTGAGCCAGCCTCACCAGGAGGGCTTCCTGTTCCTGTGGGCTGTCCTGTTTCTGCCCTGTCTGTTTAGCCCCGGAGGGCTGTCCTGTTTCTGCCCTGTCTGTTTAGCCCCAGAGGGCTGTCCTGTCCCGGTCCTGTCCTGTCCTGTGTGTTTAGCCCTGGAGGGCTATCTAGTCCTGTATGTATAGCCCCGGAGGGCTCCTGATACCCCCTAGATTCCCCAAGGAAATTTTTTTTGGGGGGGGGGGGTAGTAGAGCTCTGGGTGGAGTGGCCGGGCTGAGGAACGAGGCCACAGCCGCGAAGACCACCTGCCATGGCCTCCATAGCTCCCTGCACCGCCATGGCCTCCTGAGCACCTTGCACCGCCATGGCCTCCTGAGCGCCTTGCACCGCCATGGCCTCCTGAGCTCCCAGCTCCGCCGAGGCCTCCGTCTGTCTGTTCCGCTCTGAAGGTCCCCGTCCTGTGTTCCCGTCCGTGTCTGTCCTGAGGGGCCTCCAGAGCGCCCTCCCCCGGGGCTCTGGACGAGCCTTTCGGGAAGGGGGAGTTATGTCAGTCCTCTGTCATGTGTGTCATGTGTTCCCGCCTCTTGTGTCCATATTTGGTTTGTTTCCTGTCCTTGTTTAATGTGATTATTAGTTAAGTCTGTTCAGCTGTGTGTTTGTAATTAGCCTGTGTATTTAAGTTCATGCCTGTTCAGTTTCGTGTTGTCTGGTCTACGCGTTACTCCCCGGTGTTCCTGTGTGTCTGTCTTGCCTTGTCTTGCCCTGCCTTGTCATCATTAAAGACTATTATTTGAGTTTACATCCTCGTCTTCGTGTTCCTCGTTTATCCCTGCTGTGTGCACCGTGACAATATCTAGAGGAAAATCAAATATCTGGTTATCTGTATTGGCCAAAATTTCCATATTGGTTTATCTCTAACAATTAACCAGAGATTCATACAGCAGTAGGTCCACTAAAAGGATAACTTAGTCATTTTAGAACTAAAATAACACTCATCTTTGTACATAATAAGTAATATAAGTGCTTTAATATAAGCTCCTTAAATAAAATACATACAATACAAATAGTATCCTCCACAATGCTTTTCCCCATAGGACAATAGCAACCATCAACATGTCACAAATTCTGTAAATACAGCTCCAGAAGCCAGCAACAGAAAACATGATAACTCCATCAGACACATCCCTTCACAATCAATGACTAGCATACACTTTCAAGTGCATAGTCAATCCTCAATGCAAAATAGACTGGACAAAATAGGATGAAATATACCACAAACAGAACCTTCAATTCAAAACAACGTGCAGAGGTGAAACTAGTCGACAATTGCGCCTTAATAAACAGTGATTTGGGTGGATGATTCATTGGTGCTGCACACAAACGTGCTGCATGTGAGTCTGTGTGCTCATTAAGTTTCCATCATTCACACTGTGTCCAGCACTACATTATTAAAGGCGTCATTGGATGCCCATTTTCCACAAGTTGATATGATTCTTTAGGGTCTTAATGAAAAGTCTATAACATACTTTGATTAAAATTTTTCAGTGGTAGTGTAAAGAACACCATTTTTACTCTGTCAAAATCAGCTCTGTTTTCAGCAAGCTGTTTTTTAGTCCATGTTGCTTTAAATGCTAATGAGCCCTGCTGAGCCCACCTCTCTCTTCCGTGGATTGACGAGCAGACTGTAAACTTCAGCCGTGAAACCGGCTAGCACATTATTAGGAAAGGCGATTTGCAAAGATTCATAAAAAACCCTTATAATCACTTCATCTATATGAAGCTGGAACATGAATGATTCGCGCGAACACAAACGCATTCAGGCAGATCGGGATCGGGGCATTCCCTTCAAAAATGAAAGTAATGTTAATACTCTGTGTCCTCAGAAGTTGGGAGTAAATGATGACTGCTGTATTCATTATTACATCCAACAACAAAACACCTCAATCGCTTAATTGGAGACATCTTGTCTTCTAGGGATGGGCGATATCTTATCGTTTGCGATATACCGGTAAAAATTCTCCCCACGATAAGAATTAGTCTTCCCGCGATAATAACGATAAAGTCTAGTTGTTGACATATTCCTGTGTGCGACAGTGCAGAGCGACATCGCGGAAGGCAGACGTGAAACTGAGGAGGAGTATATCGCTAAATGATGAGCTCGAGCTCGTTTTACAATCTGTAACTGGTTTGGTTAGGGCTGTATACAGTGCACAAAAACATCGGTCTTAAATGTAGTACAGTATGTGTGCGATACAGTTCTGCAAACCTGTTGTCCAACAAAGATATAATTTATTGGCATGCTTTTTCTCCAAATTAACTTAATAACATAGTCGAGTGTTTGAAATACTTCTTTTTGTGACCAGACGTGGTTTCATATTACAGAATGCTAATTATACACTGATAAAGGCTATAATAGATTAGCATTGCATTATAAATACAGGCTACTTTTCTTATAAAAATACCCAAGATTGAAGAACACAGATAAACCATATATTTTGTACAATCGTTTGTTTATTGTCTTCAAGTTTCATCAGTCAAAATTTCTCTTATCTCCGTTGTGCGTTTTATTCCGCTATAACTGGATACCTTCATGGAGCACCGTCAGTAGTATTACTTCTTCTATAGATATGTGTAGTTTCTGCGCAAGGGCGCCCTCCGGCTTCCAGTATGAATTAAACGGTCATTGCATTATGTGTACTCAGTAATGCTCTTAACAGCCTATTTGGGTTAAAAATAGGAAAGATAATACTTTTCTCTAAGGAAACAGGATTCCCTGAATTATCGTCATTGATATCGTTATCGCAGTAAATACCAGAAATATCGTGATATATTTTTAAGCCCATATCGCCCATCCCTATTGTCTTCCCCTGCACCGGAGTCGACACAATGGCAGACAGCTCTCAGCTCACTCAGGGTGGGTCTATGGTAAGACGGCCTTGTCAATCAACTATCGTGGGAGCGGTCTGTGCAGAACTACGTCATTCTGACAGGAACCTCAGAACAGCCAGATTTGAGAAAGGGGATTTTAAAATAGGGATTTAAAAAAAACACTGGGTGGATTTTTAGCATTATAGGGTGGATATGAACACACACTTCCAACACACATTTATGTTCAAACTAGGGATGCACCCGAAATGAAAATTCTTGGCCGAAGCCGAACAAAATAAAACACTGGACCGAAGGCCGAATACCGAACACGGTTTTTCGCATTTTTCCCCCCAACTATTTTGGCCTTTTTTTTTTTTAACAATTGCATAAATTTAGCCAAAATGTGTTTTTTTTTTTTTACTGTTTTTTTCAGCTTTTCAAATAAAAAATCAATTGCAAAACTATTTAAAAATATTTACTTACACTGAACATTTTTTAACATTCTAGCAGACATTACACTCTTAAAAATAAATGTGCTTCAAAAGGCTCTTCAAGCAATGCCATGAACCATTTTTGGTTCCACAAAGAACCATCTCTTTCTTACCTTTTTATAATCTGAAGAATCTTCTTTCGCCACAAAGAAACTTTTGTGAAACAGAAAGGTTCTTCAGATATTAAAGGTTCTTTATGGAACAATTTAGACAAAAAGGTTCTTCTATGGCATCGTGAAGCACCTTTTATTTTTAAGAGTGTATACCAACAAAGCACAATTTAACTTAAAATTAACAAGTTAGTAAAATAATATTTTTTGCCATTTTTGAGATCCCCTTCTTGAATCAGGCATGTATTTTTTTACTGTACAATAAATGCAGCCTTGCTGAGCAGAAGAGAATTCTTTTAAAACATTAGAATATATTACAGATCCCAATTTGAACACTATGTGTGAATATAATAAATGTATTAATAGAGCTGTTGTAGGGTAATTATTATTTTCATTATTATTGTCTTACTTTTTTATTTTATTCTACAGAACAACAGTAAAATTACAATACTAACATTTATGAATTTTGTTGGAGTTGTTGCTTTTTCTCAGCTTTTATTTTGGCAGAAACCCAACCCAGATCTCAGTGCTTCTTTTTGTTGACAACAGATTTATAAATGATTCTCATTACGAATTTGGGAAGATGTTTGTCGCACGTATCGCATTGTCCCATGCCATTAAAAAAAAACTAATAAAAATGATACTAAGCAAATGAAGAGTAACAGTGTTTTAGCGCAGATTTTTCTCACGCATTGGACTTTGAACGCTGGTGCCGCGAGCTCGTACAGCGCTGTTTGAATACATGCAATCCGTGCATGTATTTGAAAACATAACATTCTGCAGTTTTAATTACAAATCGTTTAAGGCCATTTCGCGATTTTATTCATCATACAGTAACCAGCATCAACCACCTCTTCCTCTTCTCATCGGAGGCATGAGATGCAGTACTAAACAGTCTCTCGCTGTCGGTGTTTCGTGCTTGTAATGATTTTTGCGTCTTTCTCTGACAGTTTTAAACACTTCCGCTGCAGACATGTTTGCTGCATTAGTGCACGCCTCTATTTGATCACGTCACGTCATTGTTTGGTACAATTTATTCGGTCTTTTCGCTTATTCGGCCGAACACCAAAAGAGCTTTTTTTGCTATTTTCGGACAAACAATTTCAGTTGCCAAACATTCGGTGCGTAGTTCAAACAACATGTAAAGTGAATTTTGCTTCCGATGACCCCTTTAAGAGTCCTCCATGATCAATTCCTTTCTCAGTGGCTGAGATTTTACCGTGGCCTACGTGCAGCAAAGCCTTCACATGTAGTGACAAGTCCTCAGGGCCTGGGAGTGTCAGAAGAAACCTCTAGAGGCACATAACATTACGGCTGGTCGAAAGACATGCGTTTATGAGAGAGGGGTTTCTCTGGTTATTTAAATTAGGATTAGTATCGCCGTAACCTTGGTGACAGCATGGGCCATGAGCATACAGATGTGTGTGTGTATGCTCAATTGTGATTCTTTTCTATGGGATGTTTCATGTTGCATGTTCTTGACATTTCTGCTCTGCAGGAAACATGCAGATAACTATGAGTATACGTGGTATTTTGAAAAGTTATCATGAAGCGATGCACATGCATACTTAAGCTCATGTTAAGCGCTAATGTTCTACTACCTGCAGTTATGGGGGACTAGGGAGTAACTCATAAATAGAACATCCCATGTTAATTAGCATGCTGTTTGACCACTGACATCAGGATAAAAGACTAATTACTATAGCATGACCCAAGTCTGACCTTCTTTCTCCACTTCCCTATTATACACTGGTCAGATTTCTTTTTTTCTTAATTCTTCTATCCATCTACACTGTAAAAAAATGATTTTTCAAAGTAAATACATAAAACAAAGATTAGTGGTTTACATTTTACAAGAAAACACTCTTTCAGTCAAGTAACATTCTACCTTTTACTTGCCATTTCTTTGTAATAAATTGTGAAATGTACTAGCCATTTCTGAGTGTTTTTTTCCCAGTGCATCTGTCTGTGAAATAGGAAATATATTTTGCATTAAAATATAAAGTCTATTTTTAGAATTTTAAGCAAATTCACCCTCAGAATTCTCATTAAATTCAAAATAATTTAATTTAATATATAATATAATATTTAAATATAATACATATAACATAAATATTATATAACTGTACTACTACTACTAATAACAATAAAATATACAATGATAAAAAAAAAGAAAAAGAAAACTTAATTTTTTGCCAGGACATCATCAATTCATTTTATGGACATGTTTGCTAACTCTAAACACAACACAATGCAATGCAAAATTCAAAAGACAGGTTAAAAACCTGTAAAAAGTAATATGGAAAATTCCTTTATATTCAGTGTTTCCCCTGCCATTATATTAGGGGGACCCTAAGCTAACCGTTGTGAATCGGGCTAAAGTAAGGTGATGGTTTTGAACACTGGCTGGTTATGTACTTTCTCAAATATTGATTTCAGATCATTTTTAACCAAAAAAAGTTATGGACTGCAGCTTTAATTTTATATTCTATTATTCTGCCCCTGCTGCAAGTAGGTTGCACCTCGACGGATAGTTAAACAGGATGAGTGCTGAAGAAAAAGTCGAAACTGAAGGAATTCTTTTCCAGTGTTTTACTTGAAATCTTCAGTTGCACAACATCGTTTTTTATGAAACTATAATGCAAACACAAAACATACATTAAGTATTACGTATGTCTAAAAGTAATTTTTTAGGAAAGAAAGTAGCAAATCTAGCATTACCACGTGAAAGAAAAACAACAATCTTCTTATTCAAATGCACAACAATGTTTCTTTCTAAATGGCATGAAATACTTATTTTTTAACATAGAAGAAATTCAATAAACAATTAAACTTACAGACGATGGCCTCTGGCATAAAATAACAGAAATATAGCTTTTATCAGGGAGAAATCTACTGCTGCATCGCTGCTGCTGTGAAATGAAATCTAAGATGGCTGCCATGACCTCTGACCTAAATCACATGATGCATCTTAACCAATAAAATAAACCCAAAATTAAATGACTATTTAAACAATCAGAACACTCCCCGCCTGGTATTTTAAAAATTCAACTATTATCAATACTACAGTTCTTTAGAATATTAGTCTTTCTGTTCTTCTGGTGACAGAAGAAGAATCACTTGGGACACAGGTCTCAGATATGTTCTACAATTCCCATCCTTAGTGACCTTGATTTCAATTTTTCTGACCTTATCGTCACTGCCTGGGAATACCCTAGTGACAAGAGCTAGTGGCCAGTCATTCCTCTTGACTTGAGCTTCCTTCATTAGAACTATATCTCCTTCCTTGATGTTAGGCCGGTTGGTATGCCATTTGCGACGACTATGTAGAGTGACCAAGTACTCACATCGCCACCTTTCCCAGAACGTGTCAGCGAGTTGTTGAACTTGTTTCCATTTCTGGCGGCAAAGATCCTTTCCAAAGTCCCCTGGAGGAGGAGAGAGCACACCAATCTTCTGAGTCAAAAGGGTAGCTGGAGTCAACAGACAGGGGGAGTTTGGGTCACTTGAGATAGGTGCAAGAGGTCTTGCATTCATAATCGCAGAAACGTCTGCTAAGAATGTTGCTAACATATCATGAGTAAGATGAGAGTGACTGTTCTGAAGCAACATGGAGTCTAATATGCGACGTGCGACTCCGATAAGTTGCTCCCAAGCTCCCCCTATATGGGATGCATGAGGAGGGTTAAAGATCCAGCAACATCCTTCTTCACTCAAGTAGCTCCTGAAGTTAGGCTCCTCTGCAATCATTCCCAGCTCCTTACAAGCACCCTTAAAATGTGTGCCACAGTCCGATCTGATTTGTTTCACTGGACCCCTAATTGCAAAGAAACGTCGGAGGGCATTGATAAAGGTGGAGGCATCAAGAGAATCGATCAACTCGAAGTGCACTGCTCGAATGCTCAAACAGGTAAAAATGAGTACCCATCTTTTGCTGTTAGCTGAACCTAAGTGTCTGGCGAGAAGCAACAATCAGGGGCAGAAGTGGCTCCTCTGCAATCATTCAATTGGACGCTCGCCGGATGGGGGGGGGGGGGGGGGATGGCGGGGGGGGGGGGGGGGACGATGATGATGATGATGATGATGATGATGATGATGATGATGATGAATGATGAATGATTGTTGTTTTCGATGATGATGATTCGATATGATGATGATGATTGATGACAGATGATGATGATTGATGATGTTGATTTGATGTGATTGATTTGAATTTGAGAATTGATTTTATATTAGCTAGCCCCTCGTGTGCGGCGAGAAGCAACAATCCAGGGGCCAAAGACGTCAAGGCCAACATAAGTGAAGGGTGGATCAGTGGCAAGGCGATCCGGAGGAAGATCTGCCATTTTCTGTTCCACAGGTCTTCCTCTAAGTTTCTGACAGATGATGCACTTATGAATCACACTATGGATGCGCTTCTTTGCCTCAGTGATCCAGAATCCTGCAATCCTTATAGCACCTTCTGTAAACAGACGACCTTGGTGTCTGACCCGTTCATGAAAATGTCTCGTTATCAGAAGGGCTACGTGACTTTTCCCTGGAATGATAATTGGATGTTTTTCTCTTTGTTCAATGGGAGCATGCTTGAGTCTGCCACCTACCCTCAGGAGCCCATCCTGGTCAATGAAGGGGTTTAGAGTTCTCAATCCACTCGTTTTTGAAAGATCCTTCCCTGCAGAAAGACAAGCAAACTCAACAGGGTAGCTTTCACGTTGGACACATTGTACTATCACAACTTCTGCCTGTAAAAGTTCCTCTGTGAGTGTTTTGTCACAAAGATGCCATTTCTTACAGGCATTCACTACCCCAGTTTTGGGTCTGAATGAATGCATAATGTGGATTAAGTTGGATATAGCTTGTCTGAGACATTTCCAGGTCGAAAAGCGCTCAAAGCGATGTGAGCCAAGGCAGACAGGAAAGTCATAGGGTGTCAGGTCAGTACGATTAGAACGCACCTCTACATCTGAATCAGGGTGAATCAGGATGTATGACTGATTGTCTTCAAGACATTCTGAATCAAGATGAGAAAGAAAGGCAGGCCCAGAAATCCATGTGGAGTCTTTCAACTCTGAAGCAGGTACTGAACGTGTTGCATGATCGGCAGGGTTTTGACTTGTGGGAACATAATGCCACTGTTCCGGCCTTGTCGATTTCCTGATCCGCTGAATTCTATTACTCACGTACACATAAAACCGTCTGGTTTAGTTATGAATATACCCCAACACCACTTTACTGTCCGAATAGAATTCCACAGCATTAGGGGTAATATCTAACTCATTTTGAATGAGTTCCGCAACTTCTACTGCCAGGACTGCTGCACCTAGCTCTAATCTAGGTATGGTGTGAGCAGACAGCGGGGCAAGCTTAGCCTTGCCTAAGACAAACCCCACTTCACATGAGCCATTACCATCTATCACTCTCAAGTAGGCTACTGCCGCAATTGCCTTTGCGGAAGCATCCGAAAAAACATGAATTTCTGTCCCTTGTGCCAAGGACAGAGAAACCTTTGAATACACTCTGGGAATTTCGAACTGTGTTAGCTCCTGCAAAGAGTGTTTCCAAGCCTCCCATTCAGCTTCCCTGTCTGTAGGTAGAGGGGCATCCCAATCTTTTGTGTCAACTGTCAAATCACGAAGAAGGAAATTTCCCTGGATGGTAACAGGTGCTGCCAGCCCAAGAGGGTCAAACACGCTGTTGACAGTTGCCAAGACACCTCTACGTGTGAAAGGCTTCTCTTCTGCATCAACACAGAAAGTGAAGGCGTCATCTTTAAGATTCCAGCTCAGACCAAGGCTCCTCTGAATAGGTGGAGTGTCCTTTTCCAAATCCAGATCCTTGAGGTCTTTCACGTGATCCTCCACAGGAAAGGCATTCATTACAGCAGGACTGTTGGATGCTATCTTATGAAGCCTCAGGTTGGAACTTGCCAACATCTCCTGAGTTCTTTTCAACAGATAAATCGCTTCCTCAGCCGTGGGAATTGATTTTACGCCATCATCCACGTAGAAGTCACGCTCTACAAAGGCTCTTATATCTTTCCCGAACTCAAGTTCCCCATGTTGAGCTGCACGATAAAGTCCATAGATTGCCACCGCAGGGGAGGGACTATTCCCAAAAACATGGACATTCATCCTAAATTCCTTGACATCTTTAGAGGGGTCATTGTCCTCAAACCATAAGAAGCAGAGAAAGTTCAGATGATCCGCTCTCACCACAAAGCTATGAAACATCTGCTCGATGTCAGCGGTAACTGCTACCACCTCATTTCAAAAACGCAACAAAACCCCCAGCAAGGAACTATTCAGGTTGGGTCCAGAGAGAAGCACTTGATTCAGCGAAAGACCTTTGTACTGGGCGCTAGAGTCAAAAATGACTCTGATCTGTCCCGGCTTATGAGGGTGATAGACGCTGAAAATAGGCAGGTACCACACCTCCTCATTTTCCTTTACAGGTGTAGCTGGTTCCGCATGACCTGCGTGAAAAATCCTTTGCATGAACATAACGAAATGTTTTTGCATTTGAGACTTTCTCTTCAATGTCTGACGGAGTAACAGGAGACGTTTCATACTCTGTTCCCTATTGTTGGGCAGCCGGTGGCGTGGAATTCTAAAAGGCAGAGGTGCCACCCAGCTGTTAGAGCTATCAATGAACATGTCCTTATCTATCAGTTCCATGAACACTCGATCTTCAATGGAAGGGGCTTTTACCCAGGAAGTCCTCGGGACAAGTGGTTGGATACAAATGACAGCCTTGATAAGAAACTGCATGATCTTTGTTGCTTAGCTTCTCTTTCACCCGTATCTGATTAGGACATGGCTCACAAAAGCTTGGGCATCCATTGTGAAGTATGTTTGTGCGGAACACATCAACTTTGCTAGGTTTGTGTGCTGACCCCAAGCAAACATTTCCAAATATCACCCAACCAAAATCAAGTTTTTGGGCAAATGGTGCCTGGTTCGGACCATTGAGCTGTTTTCTTGCTTTGTGGACTTGAATAATGTCCCTCCCTAAGAGTAGCAATATCTGCGCACCTGGATCGATCTCAGGTATTTCATGAGTGATAGACTTCAGATGGGGAAACTGATGTGCAATGGAGGGAGATGGAATCTCAGAATGATCATCAGGCATGTAATTACACTCGATGAGTGTTGGGAGTGACACACGTACCTTTCCATCCATAGATATGGCTTGAAATCCAGTGGTTCTTCTTCCAGAAGTTTCCATCACTCCAGCACAGGTTCGAAGTGTATATGGATGCTCTGTTCCTTTTACTTTAAATATGTCAAAAAACTCAGATCTTGCTAGAGATCTGTTACTTTGCTCGTCAAGCACCGCATACATCTTCACCATAGTCTCTGGAGAGCCCTCAGGATATACTCTTATCAGACATATCTTGGAGCATGATTTGGTTATCGGACTGTCTCCACAAATCTCTGTGCATCAAGAAGTGACATTAGCAGAAGGGGCTTTATTCTCCTCCCCGCCATGATCTGATAAGGGGTCTTTTGTGGCCCATGGAGGAGGACCAGGATGAAGGGCGGACACGTGCCTATCACTCTCACATTCATTACATTCAGTTACTGCTTTGCAGTTCTTTGCCAAGTGAAGGGTGGAAGCACAGCACCTATAGCACACACCGATTTCTCTAAGCAGTGTTTGCCTCTCTTCTAGAGTCTTTGCTCTGAACCCACGGCAACGTCTCAGCGGATGAGGTTTGTTTTTATGTATAGGACACTGCTTTTCTACATCAATTGGTTAGTTACTGGAACTTCTTCTAGGAGAAAACCCTGTTGATGATGCCACACCCGTCTTATGGGTAGACACAGCAATCTTTCTTTGCATTTGCATTTTAACCAAAGATTCTGCTTTACTCTGGTGTGTACTGGATGTACCAATACTAAAGCTTGGATCATTTCGAGCATGTGCTTCCTGACAGACAAAGTCAGTGAGAAAAGAGAATGGAGGGAAGGTAACATTGTACTTCCTTTTGTACTCAGAACCTTGATAAATCCATTTCTCTTGCAGGTGGTAAGGCAGCTTCTCCACAATCGGATTGACTCCTCTGGAGGTGTCCAGGTAAGAAAGACCTGACAAGTAACCTTCCGCTTTAGCTGACTGAATCTCACATAGCAAATCTCCGAGCTCTTGTAATTTCAGAGGATCTTGTTTACTGATTTTTGGGAATTTCTCAATCTTGTCAAAAAGTGCTTTCTCCACCACCTCAGGGGATCCATACATCTCCTCTAGACGGTCCCAAGCCATCTTAAGCCCAACATCAGGATACCTTATATTCACAGACCTGATGCGTCTCACGTATTCTGATGACCTACTGCCCAGCCACTTAATCAATAAATCCAGCTGTTCACTGGAAGTAAGTTTGAGCCCACTGGTAGCATTTAAAAAAGATGACTTCCAAGCCCAGTAGTTCTCTGGGTGGTCGTCGAATTTTGTGAGTCCCACATTAATGAGTTCACGACGGGCAAGAAACCTTGCTAAATCACTCATTTCCGCCTCTCCTTGGGAAAGGTGACTGAACGGGAGTACTGGCATTGTAAGCCTGTGCAAGGGGCCAGTAATTAAATGGGCTGTATGTGGCAGACTGAGGTTTTTCAATCTTGACAGTGGCAGGTTTCGAAACTGAATCACTGGCCATTTTAACACAGTCAGGTGGAGTAAATCCTGGAGAGCTTTCCGTTAACAGTCTGTTTTCCTCTTCATGACGGTTTACGAATTCAACATGTGGGGTAGCTAAAATTGCTTCCTCGGGAAAAACTACATTAGAGTGATTTAAGTGCTGTTCCACATAGTCAGTGGTGCATTGCACAGGGTCTATAGGAGGAGTGATTTGGCTACCTGAATGACAACTGCCTCCCTCCAAGCTCTCTATAGCCTCCTCCAATACTCTCACC
>JAFVLL020026513.1:0-70120 GCA_021397915.2 Tor tambroides
AGTGTATGCCGTTTATGCCGTAAACAATATAAATGTTCATGTTAAGTATGTTAAAGATACTTAAAAATTTTCTAACATACATGTTTACCTTCCTCGGTATTGCTGCACTGTAAGAATAGTGGTTTAAGCAACAGAAGTTTGTACAGTGCATTGTGTTGTACACATCTTTTTTCTTTCAAGAAAAAAGTGATAGAAAAAGTAATGGGGGCCTGTGCCCCAGTAAAGCTTTAGGTCTAGCAACGCCCCTGGATAGGACAATATTTGGCCGAGAGACAACTATTTGAAAATCTGGAATCTGAGGATGCAAAAAAATCTAAATATTGTGAAAATCGCCCTTAAAGTTGTCCAAATTAAGTTCTTAGAGCGTGCACAAATGCAGTCACCTGTGGTAGAGAAAAACCATCAAGACTTTAGGTATTCCATTCCTATTTACTTCTTTTTATTGAGAATCTACTCAAGCATTTCAAGTATGTCTGTCTCTGTTGGAGGCTGAAGGAGATCATGCTGGTTGAGCTCGAGCCCAATACTTTGAGAAACAGCAGAAGACATTTTCTTAAATGAATTCCCACAGCCTATAAAATAGATTTTGGAAATTCCTGTAAAATGACTCTACGGGGGATCAGGAAGCATGAACGGTCAATGCCGTTTCCATTTTTCATAGCGGAACTAAATTATGGCAGAATATCTAGGCATCTACTTAATGTGTTGCTTCAGGGATGGCAGGAAATATTGTGCTGATGTATTAAAGAGCGAAACAAAATCTATATGGCACACAGCAACTCAGCAAGCTTATACTCCTTACGGATTTCTTACCCTCCATGTGCCAAGATTGTTTGTGCATGTGTCTGTATTCAAGCATGTTTGGGGAAAAAAAAAACGAACAATAAAATCAACGTCACTGAAAAGGCCCTTTGTTAAGTGACTCCAGCCAAAGGTAATCTGGTTTATGGTTTCCTAGCAACAATGCCCTTTCAGATCCCCTCCAAAACAAACCTGACTGAGGTCTTATGTGCTCCTCGAATTGAACTAAAACACATAGGCCACTGTAGGATTTCATTTGAATTGCTTAGTTAATTCTCAGTTGTTTCCTACAATCTGAAATATTGTGTGTTTATAATGCAAAAATGTGTTTTGATTGACATGCATGTCTTGCTAATGTCTTGCAACATCTTTATTTGTATGTTTCCCTTCAGGGTAAGATGGTGAAGGGCATGGGAGGGGCTATGGATCTAGTGGCCAGTGCTGGAACTAAAGTGGTTGTTACAATGGAGCACTCTGCTAAGGTTGGTGTAATCATATCAGACTGCGTTATACTGGCTTGTTAGCATCTGCTCAATAACAAAAATTTTATATAGAGTAATTTGCATTTCAGACACAATATGGCCATTTGTTTGTTTGTGTTCTGCTAATGAAAATAATTCCAAAAGAAGCCAAATGATCAGGTTTTGCATGTCGCAGAGCAACTGAGCCATTCTGGAACACAGACAAGCAAAGTGACAGACGGTAAAGTGTTTTGATGCTGCTATGGTTGAATTGGGCCAGAATGACCGAGAATGATGTTCATGGACCTTTGAATTAAAAAAGAAAATAAATTCCATTCCATTTTTATCCAGTACACAAACAATTTGGTAATACTTTTTTAAGTTGCCCTTGTTACTCATGTTGCATGTACTTACTATTATAATAACAATAAATTATGCATAATTACATGCAAGTAACACTAACCATATAGTAAATACATGTAGTTCATTAATATTACTCAGTACTTACATGTATAATTACACTGTAACAAGGACATTAAAGTCAATTGTAACCAAAAATTTAAAAAAGTTAGTAGTGAATTCAAAAATTAAATGCAATGAAAAGTGACCCATTTCCGACATATGCACTACTGTTCAAAAGAGGTTTCTTTTTTTTTCTTTCTTTTTTTTTTTTTTAATTCTGCAAGGATGTATTAAATTGATCAGAAGTGTCAGTATTTCAGTTTTTGCAAAATATTTAAAATAAATTCTGAACTGTCTGTTCATCACAGAATCCTGGAAAAATGTACCATGGTTTCAGCAAAAATATAATTATTATAATAATATAATATTAAATGTTTTTTGAACAGCAAATCAGCTAAAGATCTAAAGGATCATGTGACACTGAAGACTGGAGTAATGGCTGCCGAATACTCAGCTTTGCCACCAATAAATTACGTTTTAGAAAACTGTTTTTAAATTCTAGTAATATTTCACTATATTATTATTTTTACTTTTAATCAAATAAATGCGGCTTTGGTGAACATAAAATACTTCTTTCTTTAAAAAAACTTACTGATCTCAAACTTTTGAACAGTAGTGAATGGTAGTCATTTTAACTGGATAATTATTAGAAGTTGCATGGCTTATTAAGGACCACTCGTGTCATATATTTATCCATGTCATCCATGACTTTTCCTAAGTCACTAGGACCACCACTCAGTTTGAAGACTTTCCCCGCTCCTGAAATCCCAATTCATACCCTGGTTTTTAAAAATGTCAGCACTTTTTGGGAAGCTACTTCGAAAAGTATAAGTGATGTTTCTTTCACTTGAGATGATGGCAAATCAGCTCTCAAAGATATGGTGTATGAACAGAATATGTTGCGTTGAGCATTATGTTATAAAGGCATTTCTTCGGTATTTCTTGTAATTCTTCCAAGTAGTTTTGTTTTAAAAGTAGAAGCAAGTGATGATTGCATCAATCAGTTTTAATGAACAGATTCTTATTGAGTCACATTGCATGGCACGTATTCCCTGTGAGAAGGGCATCATTATTTCCCGTGAGTGACAGAATCTCTTTTCCCTAAGCAGACAGTTGGAGAGGCGTCAGTATTCTGAGAAGCTCTCAGCTGTGCAGACAGTGGAATGCATACACACCGTGTCAAGGGTGTATGCTACACGTTTTTGCAATCTTAAAGGATAGTTACCCAAAAATGAACATTCTGTCGTTATTTACTCACCCTCATGTTTTTCCAAATTTGTATGCTGTTATTTTTTCAGTGGGAACAATTTTTTGTTTGTTTGTGAAAAACATAAAAATAAATGTTTTGCTCCTAGGAGCACAAAAAACTAGGGATGCACAGCATATCGTTACCTGATGTTAGAGATATTCTGAATTTTTTGGGTTTCGTTTTTGATCAATTTAGACCAGTGCTATTTAGTTTCATTGATATACTGATATACTACTATAGTTTTTGTTAATATTGTGAATTAGATTTTGTTTTCTGCTTTTAAAACTGTAGATAGTTTCTTTTTTTTTTGTCTTTTTTTTTTTAAACATCAATACCATTTTTAGTAATTTTTTTTAACGTTTAGTTATTTTAGTACTTCAAATTAAACTAAATGAAAATAAACAATATATATTTCCTTGTCAGCTAGCTTAGGTAACAGTTTTTTATGGTTTTAGTCTTAGCTAGCTGTAAAAAAAAAAAAAAAAAATTATAGAATTTTTATAAAAAGTTGATTGGCCATACCATGAAATTGGCTTAAGAGTATCACACAGAGTTTTAATAATGATGCATCTCTACAAAAAAGCATCATGGAAGTAATCCTGAAATTGGCTTGTGCATTACATGCCAAGTATTTTGAAGCTATATATAATAGCTTTGTATGGCTTCAAAAGATTTGTAATATACTGTATGAGTCACATGGACTGCTTTTCCTGCTGCTTTTGTGGTGTCTTTTTGTGGCTTGACAGCCACTATGAACTGTCATTTAATGGAAAGAGCTGTGTAAAGATTCTTCAAAACCTTTGACAGCATACGGGTTTGAAAAGGTATAAGAGTGCTCTTTACTCTTTCTTGAAACAGTTCTTTAGGTACAGCTAAATCGCTAGATCGACTCACTACATGCTGTAAAAGAAGAATCAAAGAAGAATTTAAATAGAATGTAGTGGAAAGAAATTCATATTAATGAATCTTTTTTTTCTTCAGAAAGTGCCCATTAGCATGTTGATTCAAAACATATTGATTATGGATTATTAATAATATTGATCAATTAACAATATTTTAATTAATAATTTGATATAGATAGATTTATATATATATATATATATATATATATATATATATATATATATATATATATATATATATATATATATATATATATATGTGACCCTGGACCACAAAACCAGTCTTAAGTCGCTGGGGTATATTTGTAGCAATAGCCAAAAATACATTGTATGGGTCAAAATTATAGATTTTTCTTTTCTGCCAAAAATCATTAGGATATTAAGTAAAGATCATGTTCCATGAAGATATTTTGTAAACTTCTTACCATAAATATACAAAAACTTAATTTTTAATTAGTTATATGCATTGTTAAGAACTTCATTTGAACAACTTTAAAGGTGATTCTCTCAATATTTAGATTTTTTTGCACCCTCAGATTCCAGATTTTCAAATAGTTGTATCTTGGCCAAATATTGTCAGATCCTAACAAACCATACATCAATGGAAAGCTTATTTATTCAGCTTTCAGATGATGTATAAATCTCAATTTCGAAAAATTGACACTTAAGACTGGTTTTGTGGTCCAGGGTCACACACACACACACACACACACACACACACATATATATATATATATATATATATATATATATATATATATATATATATATATAGTGCCCTCCACTAATATTGGCAATATTGGCACCCTTGGTAAATATGAGGAAAGGCAGCTGTGAAAATAAATCTGCATTGTTTATCCTTTTTATCTTTCATTCAAAAAATTCACAAAATTGAAACCTATCATTGAAGTAAAGCAGTTGAAAGTGGGGGGAAAATCACATTGTGAAATAAATGCTTTCTCTAGTTCATGTTGGCCACAATTATTGGCACCCAATTATTGCAACGTCCTTTTCCCAAGATAACAGCTCTGAGTTTTCTCCTATAATGCCTGAAGAGTTTGAAGAACACCTGATAAGAGATCAGAGACCATTTTCTTCATACAGAATCTCTCCAGATCCTTTAGATTCACAGCTCCATGTTAGTAGTACTTCTCTTCAGTTCACCTCACTCATTTTCTGTAGGGTTCAGGTCAGAGGACAGGGACAGCCATGGTAAAAGGTTCATTTTGTGCTCAGTGACCCATTTTTGTGTTTATTTTGATTTTTGTTTTGGATTGTTGTTCTGGTGGAAGATCCAAATACAGCCCATTATAAGATTTCTAACAGAGGCAGTCAGATTTTGATTTTTTATCTGTTGGTATTTGATAGAATCCATGATGCCATGTGTCTAAACAAGATGTTCAGGACCTCTGGCAGAAAAACAGGCCCACAACATTAAAGATCCAGCAGTATATTTAACCGTGGACATGGGGTACTTTTTTTTTTATCCTGGTTTGTACTAAACTCATCTGGTGGGTTTTCTGCCAAAAAGCTCTTTTTTCAGTTTCATCTGACCATAGAAGCCAGTGCCATTTGAAGTTCTAGTCGTGTCTGACAACTGAATTTGCTGGAGTTTGGTTTTGGATGAGTTGAGGAGAATTTTCCTTGAAATTCTCCCAGACAACATGAGGTGATGTAGGGGATGTTTGATATATATATATATATATTTTTTTTTTAGGTTTCTGACCCCAGGACTCAACTAATCTCTACAGTTCTCCAGCTGTGATCCTTGGAGAGTCTTTGGCCACTCAAACTCTCCTTCTCACTGTGCATTAGGACGATATAGACACGTCCTCTTCCAGGCAGATTTTTAACATCTTTAGTTGATTGGAACCTCTTAATTATTACCCTGATGGTGGAAATGGGGATTTTCAATGCTTTAACTCTTTTCTTTATACTTCAGAGATATTTTACTTGGGGTGCCAATAATTGTGGCCAGCATTCTTTGGAGAAAAACATTTATTTCATCATGAGATTTTCTCCCTACTTTCAATTGTTTTACTTCAATGATAGGTTAGAATTTTGTGAATTTTTTTGAGTGAAAGATCAAAAGGATAAACAATGCAGAGTTATTTTCACAGCTGCCTTCGCTCATATTTATCAAGGGTGCCAATATTAGTGGAGGGCACTGTATATATATAGATATATATATATATGTGCACTAAATTATCAATTCTTCATGCAGGCTGTTGTAATAAACTAGTAGTGGCACTAAAAAAAAAAAGAAGAGAAAGACACAGACATAGATTTGGATGTTTTGCTGTGTCCATCATCAAAACCCCCTATTAAACCTAAATGACACCATTGCTCAATAATCTGTGTCAGAGTTCACTGTTCCCATCAGTGAAATGTGCTTAAATTTGTTCCAGGGTCGTGAATAGTCTCGATTATGACGGTGGTGACATAATTCCCTTCACACCACTCAGATCGCATTGGTCCAGGCAGAGATGTAGTGAAAGACAAGAGAGCTGGGCATAGAAAGACATGGCTGCTGCTGTTCACATGCTGCCCTTGCTTTGTTCATGCTGGCAGTGGCTGGCCTGGAGGAAGGCTAACAGGGCCAGCTGCCTGCCCCTGGTGGGATGAACTCTCTGGACATGAGTAGAATTAACCACCATCAGCTATCTAATTATTATCCCCTGAACCAACAGCACATGGAGTCAGCAGGGCCAGTGTATCCATTATGCCTGATGATGAACACAGCTAGTTTAGAGTGTTTTCTGTACTCATGGGCTGAGTGGATGACGGGGTTGTGCACCATTCGGCATTTAATTGAGAGCACCTTTTTTAACTTGCAGTTCCTGAATCTAGATAGATCATTCAATTAAAACTGAAATTCAAATGTATAAAAAGTAGTGCAAATAAATTCATGTTCAGTGGATGTTTTTCTCTAAAAATTAGTCATAAGCATGTAATTAGATACAAAACAAATGGAGTATTTATGAAAAAAATGAATTAATAATGTTTATGTATTTATATTATAACTATTTAAGTGATCATATTTGAATATAATTATTAAATAAAAATTAAACATTAAATATGTATGCATATTTAATATTTATTGTAAATATGTTGTTTAATGTCATATGTATCAAATTATGTTACTGTTATATTACTTATAATTACTTATAGTAGTAATATTATAAATTATATAATAAATATAACTACTTATTGTTATAGTATTAATCACTAATAATTCATTTCATATAATATATTAAATATATATATTATAATATTGTCAAATATTATATTATTTATATAATATTATTGTATTACGTTATTTTATGGAAGAACACCAGAATGCTCTAATGTAATGAATATTCACTTCATGAATACTCATTTATTCATATTCATTTATGTTATAATATAATTTCATGTATAGCCTATGTAATTTACAGAAGCACATTTAATCGAAAATTGTTCTGCATTTAAGAGGATAAATAGATACACGTATTATGGGTCTTGGTAATTCAGTTTTAAATTAATGAATTTAATTGAAATTAGTTACTAAATCATCCAACCCTCAGACAGTCCTCCTCAATATTATGTATTAATATAGATATTATAATTTTAATATAATATATTAACACTAATATAGGTCAAAAGGCTTTTAGTTTTTTGAATTCATCATTTTCTTGTGCTAATGAAACCTAGCAGATGTTAAATATGAATATTCTACATTATATTTTATAGTCTTTGTTTTGTTACATATTTTCTAGGGTGGCAAACACAAGATTCTGGAGAAGTGCAATCTGCCTCTGACCGGAAAACAGTGTGTGGACCGTGTAATCACAGAAAAGGTGGGTTTTGAATTACAGGAGTCATCGATTTTTACCTTTTTATATCTTTTATAAAGTATACATAGGAGTATACTTTAATCAACAGCCCACACCGTGTCTAACCAGACTCTGCTGGTAAAGAATAAATGTCATCTATTCAGCAGCTTATCACTTCATCAGTATACCAAATCAGCCTTGGATAAAACTTCAGTCGCCACAGTGAAAAGCTGTGAAAATGGCTTTGCTCTTTTCTCTTAACACCTGTGCAAAGACATAAGGAGGCATGATGAATTATGACACTGCACATAAGCAGTGGAAAATGGAAATCCAATTATTGGGCCAACCCTAATCAAATCTCCTGATTGGAGCGACATTACATATTGACTTTTTTTTTTCCTCAAACCCAGAGCTCCTTAGTGTGAATGTTACCTAATAATATTATCAGCCCTGCCACATGGCCTGTATTCAGAGAGCTGGGTGGTGGAGACTAAGGACTTGCTGTAGTCTCATCAAAGAGCCTTACTAGAGGGTTCAGGGGCTCTTGACTGCTGCAACTGTTCATAGCTGCTGGTTTTTATGGACTGCTGCTGGCACTTGTTGAGCTGACCTCTCATCTCGCCAGCGGTGTCACTGGACTGGATAACAGCAGTCTTTCTTCTGCTCCTTACCTGTTAGTCTTCTGTTTCTCTTTGTATGCTTGGCCAGCATCTGCTTTTGTAACAATTACACACCGTCTTTTCCAATGAAAGGATTCTGACAACATTTGTAAAGGTTAGACCTCTCCAGCTACACTGCCACCACCTTCTGTTCAGCCTGTGTTTGTCATGCTACCCTGCTGTTCAACACAACCCCTGTCTGTCGGCCTAACAAGCTGAGCTTTAGCTTCGCTTGTAAGAAGAACCTTTTGGCTCTTTAACCCTCATGTTCTTCAAGACCCCAAGGCCATTTTAATAGCTCAAGAAACATGTTTAGCATTCAGATATCTCCTTGATACTTGGCAGGTTTGTTTAATCTTATAAGAATTTATTATAAGGAAATGAATATAATTTCAACTTGAGAACATTTTTCAAATAACAAAATGTTCTATTTTGTCAGTTTGTGGTCTCGGAGGTTACAGGTTCCTGTCAACAAACATTAAAAGAAAAGAAAAGAAATACATGTTTTTGGAAAAATAATAAATAAAAAGCGTCTTGTTTTCACCAAGACTGTATTCATTTGATCAAAAACATATTGAAGACAGTAATATTGTGAAATATAATTACATTTTAAAATAACTGAATATATTTTAAAATATATTTAGCAATTTATTTCTGTGATAAATCATTCTAATATACAAATTTATTGCTAAAGAAACATTTATTTATAATTATTACTAATGTTGAAAACATTGTGCATTTTTCAAGGATATTTTGATGAATGGAATATTAAAAGACCAGCATTTATTTTACATAGAAATCTTTTTTTAACATTGTAAGTGTCTTAAATGGCACATTAACCAAATTAATGTGTCCTGGCTGAATAAAAGTATTCATTTCTTTAAAAAAAATCTTACTAACCACAGACTTTTGAACGATACTGTATATTTTCTGCACTGTGATATCATGTCTGTTTATAATATGTTTTATTTATAATACGGCGACTTGAGATACTAGAAATGTTTTAATATATGTAGAAATTATCATTAAAATGAATAAATTCTGTAAAATATTTTTCATTGTTAGTTTGTGCTTCCTAATGCTTTAAGTAATGATAACTAATTAAAACTTACCCAAGTTTCAGTAATATCTTCCTACGTGATTTAATTAGTTAACATAAACATTTAAAAGAATTTGAAGGAAAAATAAGATAATTTTGAAATTACTATTATTGTTTTGATGCACCGCACATCACTGAGACTAACCGTATAGACAGTCACTCAAAAAACACAAGGTTTAAGCTACTTTTGCGAACCTCTCACAAAAATATTAATAAGAAAGAGCAACTGTTAGAGCCAGAGAATCAAACTTAACGTCTGTGGGTCATATGTTAGTTCATGGACTTATTTTTAAGATGCTTTCATTATGAGGTGTTGTTTTAGAAATAGAACCAATACAGGGCAAACATCCTTACTTCCTAGAATGCATATGAATCCAAGAATGGCTTTCTGAGCCAATTTGCCACTTGTCATCTCAGCAGCACGCATATCTCCAGCGATGGAAGTTTTTATATAAATAATTCTGGCAAGCTGTGATGTGATTACGCCATCCATCTTGCCGTGTTTGACTGTTCAATTTTACTTTCCCCTGATTGTTGAAAAAAAATAATAAACAAGCATGCAGTACAATATCTCTGAGGAGAGAAACATTTTTTGGACTGTCAGAGTTTACGGCTGGAACTCTGGCAGGTGGATTAATCCTATCGCCTACATTGTTACACATCCAAGCAAATCCTTCAGCAATTAGAGACTCTCATTCAGGTGGAAGAGAGGATGCAGAGACAGCAGGCCCAAGGCAAAGCGTGCTGCCCATGGCAGGTTGTGCTCCACAGGTATTGGGTGAATTGAGACTACAGCAACATTAGATCTGGGTCACATTGAATATTAAAGGGATAGTTCACCCAAAAATGAAAACCTCATGTCATTCCAAACCCGTAAAACCTTCGTTCATCTTCGGAACACAAATTCTCAGAGGACCTCAGAGGATGCCAACCCTCAGACAACATACAGAATTACCAAATTTTGCCACAAGTTAAATATATTAAGTTTCTACAATATATAAATATATTGTGGAAACTTAATTTCCTGTAAAGCTGCTTTGCAACGATTTGTATTGTAAAAAGCGCTATACAAATAAACTTGAATTGAATTGAATTGAACAAATTAAGATATTTTTGATGCATTCCGAGAGGTCTCTGACCCTCCCATAGACTGCAAGGATCCTTGCACGATCAAGGCTCAGAAACGTAGCAAGGAGATTGTTAAAATAATCCATGTGACGTCAGGGGTTCAACCGTAATTTTACAAAGCTACAAGAATACTTTTTGTGCGCAAAGAAAACAAAAATAACGACTTTATTCAACAATTCGTCTCCTCCGCGTCACCCTATAGTGCCATTATGGAAAGTATCACATACGTAAACAATGTATGCAGCGTATGTACGCGGATATGTTGTTTCCGTTCAGATCAAAGTGTAAACCACGTAAACAGCATATCCATGTACGGTGCTGCTGACACAGAACAGCATACAATTTTTGGGTAACGCGGAGGAGACGAATTGTTGAATAAAGTCATTATTTTTTTCTTAGCGCAGAAAAAGTTTTATCGTAGATTAATAAAATTACGTTTGAACCACTGATGTCACATGGATTATTTTAATGACCTCCTTGCTATGTTTCTGAGCCTTGATCGTGTTAGGATACTTGCTGTCTATGGGAGGGTCAGAGAGCTCTCGGAATTCATCAAAAATATTTTAATTTGTGTTCTGAAGATAAACGAAGGTCTTACAGGTTTGGAACGACATGAGGGTGAGTAATTAATGACAGAATTTTCATTTTTGGGTGAACTATCCCTTTAACAACAGGCTGCTGGTTTCATGCAAACATACAAGATTTGGTTCAGTAATGGCCTTTAGCATGCACAATGCATGCACTTGACCTCTTGCAGGTCATTGTGAACCAAATCACGTACGTGTCTTGACTAACAAATGTGTTTTTATGTCTCTATAAACACTGTGCGTTAGATTTTGTATTATTATTGCAGTAATAGAATAAAATGTTATATTAATGATGTGCTCACTTGTTTTGAACCCATTTAATCACTGCAAGCTGAATAAACACAATAAAAGAAATGCCAAAAACGGCCCTAATAGTTTGCAGGTTTATACTCCTATTTTTCCAGTGTGGTCTCAGACTTTTTAGATACAATGTTTTCATTTTATCACATCACAAAGTGGCTTTTTATGTGCTTTTTTCACCACATTGCAATTCTCTACCCCATCTGACCACATCCTCAAGGTCAGAAGAGTTCACTTACACTTGGCTGCGCATTTGATGGCACTTCTGTCATGGTCACATTGTTTTCCTTTCTTCTCCAGGCGGTATTCGATGTGGACAAGGACAAAGGTTTAACCCTGATTGAGGTTTGGGAGGGACTGACACCAGATGACATTAAGAAATGCACAGGGACTGACTTTGAGGTGAATGACACAATCGATGAATTACAGAAACACATAATAATATTGAACACTTTCCAACATACTGTATGTACTGTAGCCCACTATGACATTTCACAACACACAAAACCCTCTAATACTTGCTTGAATGAAAACTAACAGCATTAGCCAGAATACAAGGTCATAATTTTGACTTCTGTTTATTTTCCTGTTGTTGTTTTTTTCAGGTCTCTCCTAACTTGAAACCAATGCAGCAAATTTAACGGTTTTAGAAAAAACGCTTAAGGCTGTTTAGACAGCTGCTGGAAACCACACACTTTTTAAATCCCCCATGCAAATCCTTTTAGGGCTTCAACTGATGATTTGTGAGGAAATTTCGCTGAAGCATGTTCAAAACGACAAATATCCAATAAGGTCATCACGCCATCACAGTATCTTCATCTGTTTCAATGATTTCCATGAATGTGCAATAGCCTGAGTGGTTGTTTTAGCTTATCAATAAATGCAAATTCGAATGGATTTGTTAGAATGTCAATAGGTATTGAATAGAAAATATTGTCAACAGGTTAAACAGGAAGTATATTGTGTTTATTTTAAAATGAACAGTCAGTCATTTCATATTTAGATTTTCCATTTGCCCATCTAATTTAACTTTACAGGTCGGAGGCCTTAAATGTACTGTCTACAATGTGTACATATTATTTGTACAAAGCAATAAATGTGTATTCAAGACCCGAGCAAAAACCCATCTTAATTGTGTTTTTATATTCATTAACTTCTTTTAAATCCATATATGTGACCCTGGACCACAAAACCAGTCATAAGGGTCGATTTTTTGAAATTGAGTAACTAAACTGAATAAATAAGCTTTCCATTGATGTATGGTTTGTAAGGATAGGACAATATTTGGCTGATATACAACTATACTACAAATATACCCATTCTACTTAAGACTGGTTTTGTGGTCCAGGGTCATTATTCAAGCTATATGACCCAATTTAGTGGAACACAAAAGGTGATGTTAAGCAGAATGTTAGGGACTTACAGTCACCATTCACTTTCACTATCTTTTCTTCACACAGCATAATGAAAGTGAATTGTGACCGAGACTGTCATTCTGACTAAGATCTCCTTTTAAATGGATATTTGTACAGTGTTATCAAATTCTTTGAGAATATTTATGGAAGCTTGTTGTTTTGTCATTTGTGATACATCTGTTTACACTTGTTGCACAAACGTTTGTTCTTAACGCCACACTTCACAAGACTTAAGAAAATACACAGCGACCGTGTTAATATCCAGCGTGAAAGGTTGAATGTGTATGATGCACGGATCCAGGATTTGTCCGCCCTGTTCCTCGGCACAACAGTAATTGTTCAATAACATCAAATGAATTAATTAAATCCGCGCGAGCTGAAGTCTATAGTTGCGCCCACACCCAGCACACACATGGGAGGGAATAATTTAGACATCTTCTATGCAACGATCTTCTAAATGTTTGTAAAGACGCTGTTTAAATCCAGAAGGCTGGGGAAATTGAGATGTAGGAGCGGCGCGCGCCGTCTCGGGGGTGTGGTGATGCTCGCGCTGTGAACTCACGCGAGCGCGGGCGCTGAATACTAGAGCACTCAGAGCGAAGCACGGACACTGAGCACCACAGAACCGACGGCATGGCTTCTTCTCAGGGGAAGAGCGAACTCCGTTATGCGGACTGGATGTCAAGTTTACCGGACACCTTGCACAGTATCCCTCTTACCAACCTCGCCATACCGGGTAAGCCTTATTTTGCCTTTTAATGCGCGTATTGGACTAACTGTGGACAGTGAGAAACTGCTGCAGATTATACATAAATGATTGTGGTCAGGTTTTTAAATGACTTAACTGACCGTTTCAAAAAAGTTTTTTAGTATTATTTTAATCAACTCCTGTTCAAAACGCACATTGCGCTGAGAGGTCACCCAAACGTAGCCTAGATAATATGGGTTCTGCTTATGATATAAGCTATTGTGTGACTAATAGGTTGTCGACATTAATATTGCTCCAATCTATCGAGTTTATAATAATGTTAAGACGTGTGACAGAAATTAAATAGGACACTTGTTGCTCGGGGCTCGAAATCCGTTTCTGCGATGGATTAAGAGACATGTTACAAGTGTGCCACAGCCTCGACCAGATATAATATTACGAAATAACAGAGATTATATATGGAACTACAGTGTAGTTGGATGCGCAGTAAAAGAAAAATATAAATAGCAGAGAAGTGAAGAATAATTGCTTTGCCACTTTTTTAACTTTACCCAACATATTCTAAATGTTCTCAAAAACCCTAAACATCTTACTCTACACTCTTAAATATATAGGTTCTTTATTGCAATCCGTGGTTCTATAAAAAAAAAACCTGTAACATATAGCCTATGGAACATTCCCAGTGGAAAGTGTTCTTCACAAGTACAAAGTATGATTCTTCTAGCTTTGCGGCAAAAACCCATTTTAAAAACCTTTGTTTTTAAGAATGTAAAAACAAGGCACTTTCTCACAGGCAGTACTTCCCATAATATGCTCCAGTTGTGCACAGTGACTTAGATGTGACATATAGATGGCATGTATGTAATCATTATAGTAACTGTGATTGTTGACACTGTCCTGAAGTACAGAGCAGTAAAAATATATTGGAAGACATGTTGGAATCAGAGGGTGCAAGACTATTAGCATACAGGCGTTGCATGTTCACAGTGTACAACCAATGATGATTCATCACTTGTTGAGAGAATGTCAATTCTGTAGAGACAAATGCAATCGGTGATTGAGCTTTCATTACTTGTATAAATCTGTTTAAAGGAATAGTTCAGCCAAAATAAACAAAAAATAAGCACATTTACCAATATGTGAATGAGTTTGATTCTTCATCTGAATAGATTCGGAGAAATCTAGCATTTCATAACAAATCTTATGCAGTGAATGGATTCTGTCAGAATGAGAGTCCAACCAGCTGATAAAAACATCACAATAATCCACAAGGGTTAGTAAATTTTCAGCAAATTTCCATTTTTGGGTGAACTGTTCCTTTAAACTTTCAGGCAGGCTTCACACCTTGCTTAACCCTGGGTAAACCTAGGGTTAAGCAACATTTCAGGGGAGTAGCACAGCTTTTATAAGAGAGCAGGGTTCTTTTTAGCCCCAAAATACAGTGCCAAATAAATACACGTGAATTACTTACCCAGGGTAAAGTATGAACAAACAAACATAGAACAAGATGACCCAGGATTACATTATTATTATTTCAAATGTGAAAAGCACAGTTTTTATCTAGTGCTTTTTATGGCCTACATAGCTCAGAATGGTTCTGAAAGTAAGAGGTTTTGTATTTTTTATAGTGGAGTTTGGGTAGTTGAACTGTACCAAAGGCTGGAGCAATCAGCCCCGGACAACTCTGATTAAAACCCCTGATTAACGTCTATGTCGCTGATTTTGACCCTGTGCCACAGGGACAAATTAACTGGCCTGCCACCTCCAAATCATCTTGTTAATCATCAATTATAGATTCTGATTTCTTGATCGTACTATACAGTAAGTGCTCTGACATCAACGTACTGTATAAATGCAAACTAAACTGCATGATTTGCATGGATGGCTGCAGTGAAGAAGATCACCTCATACTACTGATACTGGTCTGTGCTGGATTCATCATTCCAGCAGTAGTATAGAAGCAGTAGCCTACTTAAGGAAAACTTGACCCACTGCCATCATCACTCTTTTGTAAAACTTTTGTAAAACAGTGTTGTCGGCGAAGCTGTGTGTGGGTGATGGAAAGTTGTAGTGTAGCAGCTGTTTATCAAAAAGCTCTAAACGAATTAAGGCTTAGGTAAGAATTCTGGACACGTACCACTCCCACACAGATATCTTGCAAATCTGTGAGCTTTTGAGTTAGTCTTACAATGTGCGGTTAACATTAACTCTTAAAGACAAGGAAAAAGATCCATTAAAATGGAGGCATCCTGCCCAGGGGCTCGTATACAGCTGACACTGTATGAAAAAGTATATATCTGTCTGTTTATCCATTTATCCTTGTATCCATCCATTTGTCCAATTGTAGAAATGCATTGATCATCTGCAACAGTAAAAGCTTTTGAACATCCATTCCTTCATCCATTATGATCCCGTGTTAGACAAGCCTGATTTTGCTTAAGCCACTGGTAATAGAGTATGTTTTTCAGTTTAACTGTACACAGATATAATTAGAGAAAGCAATGGTCATTTTAGCTCCTCAAGATCAATTCCAAAAACATAATCATTGATCTTTCGCCTTTTTTCTCATGCATATTTCAGTAGTGCTTTATTTCAGCCTGAGGCACTTTTGCTCTCATGCTGTCATATTGTCAGGTTGCTGGAGGTTTGCATGATTCTCCAGAAAAATAATATTTGTGTTTTTTTCAAAACTTGCATAATGCACTTTGTTTTACTTTATAAATCTATATTAAAGACACCATGAAGCCAGAACCGACCTATTTACTTAATGCATGTTCCTTGTTTTCTGTGTTATGCTGGTGTTATTGTAGTGTATGTTATTCCCATGGAAAATGTAATAAAATCTTTATTAAAGCCATAAACCAAACCAACCAGCTACACGGTAAATCACAATGATACAATTTTGGATGTTAAGCATAGAAAGAATGTAAAATTGGATAAAAAGACAAAAATACAAGGCTGCACTTAACAGCTTTAATGAAGGAACAAACTGCCCAAGAAGCATTACAAATGAAGTAATAAAATTTAAAAACAAAGAAGAACTATAACTATTGATTTAAAGATTGTATTTAAAGAGTAGACTTTGTTTATTGCAAAATATGAATATATATGTAGTATATAAATAGTTTGAGAGCATAGGAAAACTAACTCTATTATTTGGGGTGCTTCCTGGAAGTGGGCAGAATTCTTTTGGTGCGATTTGCTTGCCGTGATTCTCTGATTGGTGGAGATTTATGTGCAGAATCCTGGATAATGTAGTTTTTCACCAGGAATTAATGTGATTATTTAAAAATAAGTTTTTGATGGCTTCAACAAAAGCATACCATTAACAACCTCGTAGTTCACAGTAGATCTGTCTTTACAAGTTATGATTAAAATCAAATTCCTCTTTAGAGAAAATGAATGTGATTTTTTTTTTTTTTTTTTTTTTACTTTCAGAAACCAATTAATGCACTATATAACTCACTTTCGATCTACCTTCATTCTGGTATGTAACATTCACGTTTCACAATCCAATCAATTTTCTTGGAAATACATCATATTTTTGTAGGCTAAATCTTGAACTTTCTCATTTCTAATAGCAATCCCTTCCTATACAATCGTTTTAGAACGCCATCCGCGTCAAACGTCATCAAAGTCAGTATGTGGACGTATTATAGGCCCTGATATTTTTAAGCACCGCCACTCAAAAACTGGCTCTGCCACCTCCTGCGGCGTGAAGGTCAATGTTTGCGCTAAGAGAATCTAGTGGGTCTTTTATTTCCTCTATCGGAACTCTTTTTATAGTCATTCCAAATTAAGAGGCTCAAGAAATCATTGTAGCCTCTCAAACCTCTCTCTAAGATTAAAGATTTGACTGATCCTCCTGTTGCAACTCAACATAGTTTACTTGCAGCATCAGTATTGGCAGTATTTTGGAGGTCGGCTAGTCGTCCTCCACATACACACTTGCAAAAACATGAATCATTCTCCTATTGGCAAACAAGTCCCCGTGGGGGCCAGACATAAAGCGTACCATTACTGAACTGAATAGATATTCTGTGTTCTGCCCTCATATTGTATTTGTCAGGAGGATCTTTGTCACCAAGGGATACATTTATTCCTTTGTTGTGGACATTGAACAGTGTTTATGTACATAGTAAACCTGCGTGCCTCTGCTAAACGTCTTAGAAAAATGCCTTTTATGCAGAGGCGGGCTTTTGTGTGGCTCTTATACTACTGTGCTCTGCTGGATGGCTGGCTTGATGAGGTTATCACCCCGTTACAGTCACCATTGTCACCTGCACAGGCGGCAGGACCAGGGCGGAGGAATTGTGTCAGTGCTGAGGGTGCTTGTGCTGAAGTGACAAGCCCACAGAATAAGCAGGACACCGCTGCTTTATCAGCCACCTGTGCCTTGAAAGTACGCAGGGTGTTGCAGTTCAGTGACAGACATGGAACCAGGGCTTATTAGATTTTATGGAGAGCCATAATTGATATTCATGCTACAGCTCTCATAAGGGAATGTGTCTCTGCCCCTTAATCATATTTAGCATGTAATCAGCTTTTGAGTGGCAGCCAATGACAGACACTGGAGAAAAAGCAAAATCTGTGGGTTGTGAGTGTTTTGCTTTTTTTTATTTATGCCATACAAATGTAAACACTTTATTTTCTGCAATGTATTAAACATGGCAAATTTTGCTGATTAAAAGCAACATTATACGAGTTGTACGAATTTGTCATGTTTACTGAAGACATATTCCTGTGATTTTTCAGTTTTCAGTGTCACATGATCCTTCAGAAATCATTCTAATAAATGTTGATTTGCTGCTTAAGAAACATTTTGTATTATCATCAGTGTTATCATCAGTGCTGCTCAATGTTTGTGGAAGTGGTGATACTATATTCAAGATTCTTTCAAAAATTCAAAAAAGTTCAAAAGAACAGCTTTTAATTAAAAAATAAATCTTTTGTGACATTGCAAATAAATTTACTGTAACATTTCACCTATTTAATGTATACGTATAGAATAAAAATATAATTGATAATGGTATAGACCAGAGGTGCCCAAACTTGGTCCTGGAGGGCCGGTGTCCTGCAGAGTTTAGCTCCAACTTGCTTCAACAACCTGCTGGGAAGTTTCTAGTATGCCTAGTAAGAGCTTTATTAGCTGGTTCAGGCGTGTCTAATTGGGGTTGGACCTAATGCTGCATTCACGTGCTATCGGAGTTATCGTAAATATGAGTTTCCTAGTCGCAAATTGGCCATATAAGGCCTCTCTAGGGCCGTTCATGTCCAATTTCCGACTAGGAAGCTCGTATTTATGATAATTCCGATAGCACGTGAGTGCAGCATAAACTCCAGGACCGAGTTTGGGCACCCCTGGTATAGAAAAAAGCATTTACCATTAATTAACAACAGCAAATTTCACAGTAGGTCTGTCTTTAACAGTTAAGTTATTGTTAAAATAATAATAGTAAAAAGTAAATGTTAAAAAAAATTCTTACTGACCCCAAACATTTGAACTGTACTTTATCTAGATTCAGATTTGATAGTGAATGATAGTGTTAAAAGCATTAGTATGAGTAAGTTAAAAATTGCAAACCAGTCAGCAATGTTTTGCATGATATGCCATTATTTTCTTTGTAAAATTGTTTGTGAAAAAGCCGGCTTTTATGGATGTATGTGTATTTGTATTGTTATTGCAAATTAGAAATGTCTGTTTCAAAAACATTGCAATTTTTTAAAATAGTGTCATCTTGCCCTATTTTTCATACATGGTAGTGTAGGTAATCCCACCTATTCACTAATGAAGAATAAGTGGGATTATGCCACTAACCAGAGCTTTTTGTTGATGAGCTTTACCGAGGCTTCGTAATCTAACTGCAGTGGTATGTTTAAAGTGATCTTGTCCGGTCTAGACATTTGACCTTGAGACATCAGGGGAGTGCAATTAGAAACTCATCTGCTTTGCCAAGTCTTTTCCTGTCCATGTACGGCATCCATGGCCAGTTATTGGCTAAACACTTGGACTGATTGTACATGCTCGGTTGAAGACCAAAAAAAAAAACATCCAACTCGAGGCACATCTTTGTTGCAGATAATTGTTCTCTGAAAATTATTTTAATTACACATTTTTCTCTTCTCCTATCACTCATTTTTCTTCATAGTAGAGCATTGCATTGCTTTGATGTCAAAAATGCCTACCCAAAATTTTTCCTGTGCTGAAGTGTAGGAATTATTTATTTATTTCCTGACAGATCACACACACACACACGGCCACATATGCACATACAAAATGATTTCAATTACTTAAAGTTGCACTAGAGGCATGAAAAATCGTAATGGATTCAAACCTCGAAGGCACCGTTTGCTCTTGTCTGATTCATCTTTAAATCTGTCCATCCATCCAATTGTTCATCCATTAATCCTGCACTTTAGACCCAAAAGAGAGGATTTTTAGCCTGCCATGTCTCAGTAAACAAGATAAATGGGAAAGATTAAGTGACCAGACATGAAATTGCACAGTCACCATGGGGAAAAGAGTCACTTTTTCCTGTAATGATTACTTTTTTATTGCTGAACTGAGAGGCCGTCCCCTGTGGTTGACCGTGACATGTCAATCTTTTGTGATAAGTAGTTACATCATGACACAGCAGCCTAAGGGTTCACAGGAAGCGCTTGAACAGAATCTGCTGTATGTGTTGCTGTTGCTGGTTTTTTAGTATGACCAGCATGACTCTGAGCTGCATGATGTTGGACAGGTAACCCAAGGAGATTTTGAAAGATCATATTGGAAAATAATTCATGTTAGCCCTTATTCAATACCCAAAAACACATTCAATCAGAAGGTAACAGCTTATGATGAAAACTCTGCAGTACTTTCTCATCTAGGTTTGTTCAGCAATGCTATGAACAGGTGTTTTTTATGTCATATATATAGGTGTTTTGTGTATATATTTTTTGTTTGTGTTATAATTAGCTTTTTATTTATTTTACTGTAGAAAGGTCTGTGACTTCTCTGCACAACAAAATTGATTGTTTCAGTAATAATCTCTGGATTGCATGTTTCAAAAACAAAAATGAGTCTTTAATCCACTCTAATGTGCCGCCTCTCAGAGGTTCAGAGGTGAAACATGAGCCTAGTCAGTCGCTTTCATTTTGTTAAATGGTCCATTTTCCCAGAAATAATTTTCCTCAAACTTTCCTAATATCAGCTCAGTGCATCTCAAAGCAGGGATCTCATAACAAGATACTCCTTTGCATTTAGCTGAGGAGCTATTAGAAGTTTAGAGCGCCAAATAAATGCACTGGGTCCTCATGGAGCTGTAGTTGTTGAGGCCTGTTGAATTTCACATGGTTTTCTTCTGAATACAGCTTCAGTGTAAGTTCACTTTCCTTTGTCTTTAAGTTTTGCACAACACGGAGAAAAGACAAGTTGCTATTAATTAGTTTGGTTTCACTTTATTTTGATGGTCCCTTTAACACATTCTGTTGACTATAAGTAGCATTGCACCTACATTTCTACTAACTCTCATGAGAGTGTTAGTAGTGTATTGGTAGACTGGTAGGGTTAGGGTTAGAATAAGTTGACATGTACTAGCAAAGTTACTTACAGTCAGTAGACTATATGTTGGGAGACCATCACAATAAAGATTTAGCAGATATGAAGCAGGCAGTCTACTAATACTCTAAGGAGAGTTTGTTGACATGTAGTTGCAACATTACTTCAAAAGGGACCATCAAAATAAAGTGTTACCATTAGTTTTTTGAAAAACTAATTGTTTTTTTTAAATGTGTTTAAATGTATGCGTTTGAATGTATAGTGCTGTCTTTATAAAAACTGATTTACGGTTACGCTCACATCTTATTTCCCTTCACAGTCTCTGATTTAATGAGACGTACATGGAAATTGCGTTAGTTGAGACTTTCCTCCGTTTCCACGTACCAGAAGGCATTACCTATGTTAAGGAGGGAAATGAGACATATACTGTTACTCATTAATCTGAATTTGACACAGGAGGTAACCAACAAAATCTGTATATTTCCAGGCTGATCTGTTTAATGAACACTCATTAGATATATGACACACGTTATTGTCATAATAGAGACAGATTGTCATTGAACTGGGAAAACTGTAGCAAATCTCTGAGGGTTGCAGTTCTTTCTTTCTGTTCTGTCTGTCTTTCTTTCTTTCTTTCTTTCTTTCTTTCTTTCTTTCTCTCTTTCTCTCTCTCTCTCTCTCTCTCTCTCTCTCTCTCTCTCTCTCTCTCTCCTTGGCTTGTTAAAAGCAGCGTCTAATGCTTCCATCATTTGGACTGGTTTTGTTGTTGTGGTGATTGCTGAGATGTCTTTGGCGAGCAGACAGCTGTTTGCGTAATGGCCCTTTCCCTTGGTGAATGTTGATGCTGCCTTCAGATGCAAAGCCACATTGTTTATTCATCAAAAATAATATTCGGAGAGTCTCTCTCACATGCACAGGTTATAGACTGCTTAATGCTTTCATTTAATTACATTAGCAATGCATCTATTTAAATAGTTGTTTTGATTTTTGGAGATCAAACATAGCACCTGGCTTTGCTCTGTATTTACATTGAAAGCGTGCTTGTGAACTCCACGTTATTATTCTGTAGGCCCTGGCAACGCTTTTCCTCCTGCTGCAGTCTGGATGCAAGTGTTGGCTATTGCATTATTCCATTATTCCATTTAACCATTACAACAGCCATTATATGTATTCTTAGGTTCCTGCTGTACAAAAGTACTGCAGATTGTCAGGCAGTATTAGATTTGAGTCTTTTTCGGAGCAAGTCACCGTAAAATCATTGTTCTCATCATTTTTAGAGCAGTACATTTGATGGTAAATGGTACATTTGATGTGCACTCTTAGTCTTGTGCATGCCTGTGAAGTCCACAAGATAATAAAGCAGGGATATTCAATAACTTTACCAGCAAAGGAGCCAAAGTTGAATGTTTTCGGGGACATGCTAGCCAGAATATTCTGTCGATTAAAAAGCTGGGCCCATATTCACAAAACATCTTAAGGCCAAAATTAGCTCATAACTCGCCGATTTAGGAGAAAATCTTAAAAGTAATGAGTCTGCCAATCCTAAATTTAAGTTTCCTAAAGTTTTGCTTTAAGAGTATTTCACAAAGTTTTAGCACTAAAACTAGCTCCTAAATCTGTGAAACATTAGGAGTAGTGAAGAGAACTTCTAAGTTACTAAGACCAAGCCACAAACTGTTCCTAAATGGCTGTTTAGGCTGTTTTTAACATTTTAGAAACATTTGATGATAATGAGCTTTTAAAAAGGTATCACATTTGGTTTGGAGGTTACTCCTTTGATTATATCCTTGTTTTCATTAACCAGCTGAGCAAGAAGTAACAGTTGTTCTCGCGTCCAGTTTGTTTGTTTTTATGTTTGCATGTATTACTATCAGCCATGAGTATTCTACTCTGTTAATTAAAAGGCTGTTTATATGCATATCCGATAACTGTTATTGAGAAGCATACATGTAAGAGGCTGACAATTAGCTGGACATATACTTGTTTAATAAGTGACACTTATCCTGCATTTTTAAACCTTTATTTGAATACGGCAACATAATATTGTGCTCTACAATATCTCCATGAATAAATCTCTGACAGAGACTGTCAGCCGATCACTGTGTGCATAATTAGTAAGCATGCTGACATCATCCATAGCAACAAGGTCAACCCCGCCCTTACTCTTAGCTTAAGACTTCTCTCTATTCCTTAGTAAAAGTTTGTCTCAGCAGCTTTGTGAATAGGTTTTAAGTGAAAACTCTTAGCTAAAAACTTTTACTGCTGTTTAGGAGAACTCTTATTGGTAAGATAAAATGTTTTGTGAATACGGCCCCAGCTTTTGCTGTATGATTTGTTTTTACTACATAAATTTAATATTAGTAATTATAGGTTTAATTTTTAATTTGAAAATATTTAGTCAAAATATAGTTAAGTATGAACTTAAACTTACTAAATTACTTTATCGATCCACTGAATAAATCTTTATTATTAAATGTGCACACTACCAATACCACTACCAATTAGTCTGAAATATGTCAGTAAATATGTTAAAGGATTTGAAGTATATTTAGTATGAAATAAATGTATTTTAAATAAATTAGATTTGATTTATTTTTTATTTTATTTTTTTATAGTTCTTCTATAGCATGTTGTGAATGTTGTCGTTCAACCAAAACTGGTGATTTTTGGTTTTATACATGAAATAACTATTCAGATCCCTTTGGAATGTTTTGCATGAGCCAGAATATTGCATTTGTTCACTCAGTTGTCATCATTTTTATGTTCTCTCTTAATGAATATCACTAACTCAGAAATCTTTTCATCCAGGTTCCCATGACTCCTTTAGTTTTTACATCGACGAAGCCTCACCAGTTGGGCTGGAGCAGCCTGAGACCGTGCAGAACTTTGTCTCTGTCTTTGGCACAGTGGCCAAGAAGCTGATGAGGAAGTGGTTGGCGACACAGACCATGAACTTCACCAGCCAGCTGGAGGCGGGCATCCGTTTCTTTGACCTCCGCATATCCACCAAACCCAGAGACCCCGACAACGAGCTCTACTTTGCACACGGCCTGTTCAGCGCCACCGTACGCGAAGGCCTGGAGCAGATCAGCACCTTCCTGGCCTCCCATGCTCGCGAGGTCGTGTTCCTGGACTTTAACCACTTCTACGGCGTACAGAACCTCCATCACGAGAAGCTGGTCCAGATGCTGCGCACCATCTTCGGGGACCGACTCTGTCCAGTAGTGTTTGCTCAAGAGGTAAGCCTGAAGTACCTCTGGGAGAAAGAGTACCAGGTGCTGGTCTTCTATCACAATCCCATGGCTCTGGAGGTTCCTTTCCTGTGGCCTGGTCAGATGATGCCTGCTCCTTGGGCCAATACCACAGATCCCGAGAAGCTCATTCAGTTCCTTCAAGCCTCAGTAAAGGATCGGAGACGTAAGGGCACCTTTTTTGTGTCCCAAGTGGTTCTCACTCCCAAAGCAAGCACCGTCATGAAGGGTGTCACCAGCGGTCTGAGGGAGACCATCACAGAGAGGTAGGCTATTGTACAAAATCCGTTCTGTAAAGTGTGTGGCATCAAAGAACATGTTGACTCATTAGATCTCACTCTCTGTTATCTTGAAATCAGCGCCAGGCAGATTTTTTACAGTCCCAATTTAATCTCATTACAGTTATTAGCCGTTGCTCAGAGTCTCTTGGGCTTCACTGATCAGGGTTTGTCAGGCTTGGTTTGAAACATGAAACTCTTGGCAGAAAGCAGATTTCGAAATGGCTCAGGATGACAGAACATATTCAGTGCATTAATTCTAGAGTGCACCAATATTCTTCTCATTCAAATGACTGAGAGGGGGTCTTTCCGCTTACCGCATGGAATACATTGGCATCTGCGGCTGTCAAAGGATGATCTTCTGTTATTCTTTCTCGCCTGTCAGCAGGCATGATATATAGTGTGCCACTGGGCATGCAGCTAAGCACAGCCATAACAGCATTGGAATTGTAGAGAAATGTAATAATTAGATTCCTCTCAGCGATTCTGGTTTCTTAAAAGAATGATTCTTTTAGTATTTCTGAAGAAGAAATATTTGGAAAATATATTTTTTTCTAGCTGATTAGAGAATAAATATTTGTAAAACAATTCCTGCAAAAGATGTTTTTTCCCAGACATTTAAATGACTCCTCATAGTCTTATCATAGATGCAACACATAAAGTCGGTGTTAAATATGCAATACTAACTGCTGGAAAAAAGCTTAAAGAATTTTTAATGCATTTATTTATTTTATAAAATACCACCCATACACAAAACTCATAGTGCTTATGTTTAACTACACATAGTCAGTCAGTGAAGTCTCACGATACCTAAATACAATCACACTTTACAATGCAGTTTGATTCACTAAAAAGAACCAGCTCATATGTTTGGGAAATCATTTTGACAACTTTAGTCATGCTGTGTGGATTTGATTCATTAAAAGAACCAGCTAAAAATAGTTTATTCAGTAATTAGACTACACTTTGTCACATATGTTTTTCACTATACACTACTGTTCAGCAGTTTGGGATCAGTACGATCTCTTTTATGCTCACCAAAGCATTTATTATTGTGAAAAATACAGAAAAAAACAGTAACATTCTGGTGTATTCCTAGTGAAAAATAAATATACTAAAATGTATTTGAAATCCATTAATTTCATGCTAAGTATACTAAAAATAGATTTTCATAGTTATGTACTTAATAAAAATACCCTGCAATTGTACTTTTGGTATATTAAACTGGTATACTTAAAGTCTGCTAAATTGGAACAAATAATTTTGTACTTAATGCACTTTAGTAGTGCTGAAGTGCAACTAAAGATATACTGAAGTATATTTGCTAAAGTGAAAGTGTTGTAAGTATACTTCAGGTACACTTTAAATGTCTTGCAATTATTCAAAGATCATACAATCCTCATCAATAGTGACATTAAAACACATTTTAGGCTTAATATTAAGAAATGTGCATTGTGCCCAAGTAGTATTCCAAATAAAGTTTAATTATAATTTCAGAAAGTCAGTAAGTCTCAAGCAATATGTTAATAGATTTGAACTATACTTAGTATGAAATAAATGTATTTTAAATATATTACATTTTACTAGGGTTATTACCATTTAAAATCATTGTTTTCTATTTGAATGAAATGTAATTTATTCCAGTGATGACAAAGCTGAATTTTTAGCAGCCGTTGCTCCAGTCTTCAGTGTCACATGATCTTTCAGAAATCATTCTCATATGCTGATTTGCTGCTCAAGAAACATTTCTTATTATTATCAGTGCTGTTTAACATGATACATTCTTTTCAGGATTCTTTGATGAGTAGAAAATTCAAAAGAATAGCATTTAAAAAAAAATAGAAATCTTTTATAACATACATGAATTTACTGTCATTTTTGTCAGTTTGTGTCCTTGCTGAATTACAAGCATTAACTTCTGACCCCAAACAGATTCAGTAGCGGTGTTGTTGGTACCAACGCATAGTCAGCAGAATTTGTGTGATTCTGTTAACAGAATTGAGCATCATTTTGTCAAGGTATTTAAAAGAGTGGAACCATATCTGAACTGTAATCACACGTTATGATACCACCTTCATGCGATCCACATACGTAGCTGATTCCTCCTGGGTATTTGTTGAGTAGCAGCACATTATTTCTGCTTAGTGTAACTGGAACATTAGCTAAAGGGCAGAGCTGACACCAGCGTTAGTCACCCTGGTTACAAGAAGACTCATTCAGAAGTCTCATCTCAGTATGTAGCAACATCTCAAGCATCAAATCTCTACTTTCTAATGAAAATGCACACTTTGGTCCAGTGGCGGCGCTAGGGCGGGGCTAGACGGGGCTATAGCCCCATCAGAAACTTGCTTAGCCCCGGCACAGCCCCCCCAAGGATTTCCAAATGATTTTCCTGTTTTTTAACCCCAGGTGTCACTCTCATTAACCTTGAAAAATAAACATTAAAAACATTTTTAAAAAAGTGCCTAATATTATTTATTATTATTGTTTAGTCATTTAGCAGACACTTTTATCCAAAGCCACTTACAAATGAGGACAACAGAAGCAATCAATTGTAGTATTAAAACAACTAAAAACAGATCCAAAACTAAGAGCTTAAACTTTATAAATACTACCTATACACATTTTAAAAATAAAGAAATTAAATAAAAATGACAAATGCATAACAAAATTTCAAAACCTAACATTTAAATTAAAAACAAAAAATAAAGCTAAAAACAATTCAAAATATTAAAGAACAAAAGGTATAAGAGTATAATAATGATTCTAACATAACACTAAGCCAAACACCAAAAAAAACAACTATATATATGTGTATGTACAACCCCACACACACACATACATACATATATATATATATATATATATATATACACATACACATTTATAAATTCAATATATATATATAATTTCATTTCCATTTAGTTTGTTGAAGTATTAAAATAACTCAAATTAAATAAAACTAAAACTTAATAAAAGACCTATACAGACATAAATTCAGACATAATTTAACTAAAATTAAAATAAATAACAAATGCAAATCAAATGACAGTAGTTTATCAGTAATCCTTAAAAATAACACTGCCAAACACACATGCTAAAAAACCACAACTTACTTACACATAATAAATGGTTATAAAAAAAACTGAAACAGAAGTGAAACAAGTAGTAGGAAAGAAGAGAAATAAAATGGGATACTTATATTATACATATTATATAATATAATATGTGGCCTATAAACAATTTATATTATGGGGGTGGGGTCAAGCAACTCAAGTAAGCAACGTGCAAACTTTGCGCAAGACGGTGAACGTCAATTCACTATAGAGAAAGTGAAAGTAAAAAAACTGACGGCTAACGCTGCATTAATGGCGCATATTCTCTCTGAGACAACGAGAGACGAATCTACTCTAACATATGCTGATAACGGTATATAACTGTCTTAAATTATTCCCTTAATATTTCTCTTGTGGCTCGTATAGTGAAAAACATGAGAAGAAACGTATTTCGCGTTAAACAGGTTGTTTTTGAAAATCATTGCCTGAAATAAAGCTGCTCTGAATTTTCATTGATGACTGCAGTGTTAATAATTTTAATTATAGGCCTATAATTCATTGTATAAATTAATAGACCTGTTTTAAAAAACCTTTTTAAAAACATTTTCAATGAGGAGGAAGGAAAGGACGTGACGTGTGGCCAAGTATGGTGATATGGTGATGGTGATTCCCATACTCGGAATTTGTGCTCTGCATTTAACCCATCCAAGTGTGCGCACACGCACGCACATGCACGCATACACAGAGCAGCGGGCAGTCAATGCTGCGGTGCCCGGGGAGCAGTTGGGGGTTCGGTGCCTTGCTCAAGGGTCTCACCTCAGTCGTGATATTGTATAATTTCTTGTAATTTAATAATAAAAGTAATCTAATAATTATAATAATAATAATAGGCCTAATAATAAGAAGAATGTAACAGGCCTACATTAATTGGAAATGCTAAATCCTCTTAATATTGCCAATTTTTGATGCTTATCTCTGCTATTATCGACACATCATACGATGCAAATCAACACAGGGAGGTTATCAACCACAATGTGTGCCCGTGTGGAAATAGTTTTATTGAATTGAAAAAAGAAAAAATCCCAAATTTTCTATATTCGTTCATAAATTATATTACTTTGTAAGTGTCATATTTAGCAGTTGGCATTAGAAGTTATATTACTAATAACAGAGGCATATGAGAAGTTTAATACCACAGAAAAAAAGTCAAATATGCCTTTTTCGAAGCTGCTGTAGCTATAAAAAAACCTGATAGCTAAAGTTTAGGTGTTCATTTCTTTCTCTCAATTTAATTAGTTTTTTAGCACCCCCTCTGAACTGTTAAGCCTCCCCTTAGCACCCCCAACAAAAAAATCCTGGAGCCGCCACTGCTTTGGTCATACGTTTAAGTTCATTTTATCCAGGCCAAAGCCGGTGTGATAGTTTGCTGTCGTTATTTTTTGCATCGACTGTGCTTGATGGCAAATTAATTATAGATGAGGGGAGAGGTGGGGCACAGAGAGTGAAATGATACGGCCTCTGCCAGCACACTGCACTCTGACAAGAAAGGCGTCTTATTAGCTGATAAAGCCTTCTAGCCCTTGCATCATCTGGGAGTGAGCAGCAGAGCATGAGATAACTCCTGAGTCATAGTCCTCACAGGAATGAGTCTGTGTCTGCTGATGTGTCCCCATTTCAGGTGCATCACCACCTGCAGACCATTTATAGACGGACCCAGCAAACAATGCATATTAGATTTGTTCCAAAATCTTGTGAGCTGCCTGCCTAGACAGTATCCTAATCACATAATTTAATCATGCTTCCTACTAAGACTTAGGAAACCCTGCTTCTGCCACATAAGAAAAAAAATATTGCTTTGGTAAATAATTGTGACATAAAAATCATAATTACGACATAAAAGCAATTAAGACAAAAAAAAATTTCATGGTTTTGACTTGTCGCAGTTTCAACTTTTATCTCTAATCATGGAGATAATTTGACCTTTTTATCTCATAATTATGACTTAATATCTCTTTTCTATGTTATAATTAGGACTTGTATGTTATAGTTATGATTTAGCAAAGCATGATTTCTTATGTGACAAAGTCGAAGTTATGACAAAACAACTATGACATTAAAATATAAACGATGAGCCAAAAAGTGAAAATTATGACAAATGAGTTATAATTATAGAATAGCTAAAATTATAATAAAAGATTGACTTTGTCATAATTGACTTTTTGTGTAAAGATTGATGTTTAATTTCATAATTTTGACTTTTTGTCATAATTTCAACTTTTATCACATAATTGACTTATGGTCTTATTTTGACTTAGTATCTCATAATTATTACTTTGCAAGTCATTATTATTATTATTATTATTTAACAAAAGCATGATATTTTTTCTTCTGTGGCAAAAAAAGTGCTTCCAAACAAGATAACTCATTTGACCACATTTTAAGACAACATTGCATGTATCCTTGAACTATGAGATGGCAGACTATGCGAGAGAAATGTTGATTATAAACACTCATAATTCATTCAATTCTAAAAAGTATTAGTGAGAATAATTGAATAATTGAATTATTTTACATTAAATTAAATTGTTAGTTTCTGTAAATAAATTAAAAACTAATAAATTCAATTTAATCTTTACTATTTCATCAAAATGTATATATCTTTGCATATTAAAGTATTGGATCATGATGCAAGATGAAAAACAAATCACTTGTGATTTGAGACTGTTGTGTACTTTGCATGAGGAGCACTATTTATATGGCATGTAGTGTTGCAGCTTGCATTCCAAGTTGGTCTCTTATAAGTTACATTTCAGTCAGGATGCTGCCTTCAATGTTTTGAAACTGAGCTGTTTTGTGCTCTGTTTGGGAACAAATCTCCTTAGATTGAATCGGCCTGTATATATGTGTTTTCTCAGGGCTCTTCCTGGCATGATGCAGTGGATCCGCTCACAACGACCTGGGGAAAGTGGAGTAAACATCATCACGGCCGATTTTGTGGAGCTGGGGGAATTTATCAGCGCTGTTATCACCCTCAACTACTACCTGGATGATGAGGAAGAGAACGCCACCTGAACCTCCACATCTCCCACATCGCTTGTGGTATCAATTACTTGCTCCCTCTCTCTTTGCAGTACTTTTATGTTTTATTGATTTTTATTTATTTTTTGGATCATAGAGGCTGTGTTCGTCTGACATTTTTAGGGCTAATGGAAACCATGAGAATGATAGTAGAGACCAGACACGGTCGGGTGGAAAAATTTTAGGTTTTGTCTGAGGATGAACAGGGGCAGATGGTGATTTCATTTCTTTCTGGGCAAAAAAGGTGACTGGCCTTTTCCCATGTTTCTCTGCTTCCGATCTGTTGGACTACTAGTTACTGATCCACATGCTCGAAACCTTGATAAATTCTGCCCAAATTCTGCTTCTGATCAAAGTAACAGTAACATTAACTCATTTCATGGGAATAAATATCGTTTGTACAGTGAATGTGATGCTGAATCTATAGTAGGTTTATTTCTAGTGGTCATAGTAACTTGTATGAAAATTGTAACTTGTTGTAAATACTTGTAACCTGTTGAATTGTAACTTTGCTCACTATTTGTCATGCCCGAACATACGTCAAGAGTTGAGGTTCCCTTCGAGGCCTCAGTCTGGTCTTACAATGTTGAAGAAGTGAACTATTAGATGTTTGTATTCACAACCAAAAATTGCAATTGTACGTAACAGCATTTTTGCCTTTCTGCCGTTATCAACACTAATAAGTGAGGCTTTGTATCAACATTTTTGTAGTCGTCTTTTACTTTCTCCAACAGATTCTTTTATATATCCGTGAACAAGATACATATTCTTTGCATTTGCACTGTTGTGACTGTGGACTGTTAAAGAGTGGCCACTGAAGTTGCAGAAAAAACCCCATACAATCCATCAATTAATAATGCACAATTTGCATTCAATTGTAAACATGCCTACATAAACACGCAAGAGACTCACTTAATGGGTGTGAACAGACTTATTATAACACCATTTTCTAATTAGCCAGACTAATTGGGTAAATGGCCATGCTAATTCGCACAGTTTTAATCGCACAGATGCCAAGTAATTGAATTTGTTCAATATATGACTTTATGAAACAATGTCCCACACTGCTGCCTTCTCTCTTTTACAGTCAGGTGGCACTGGAAAACTAACTAGAAAGTTTGCAGCATTGTTTGTTTACCGAAGTGTTTAAATCGTCTTTATTAATGTGACAATCCCATGGCCAACCTGGAGCATGGATTTGTGTGAATGCATTAATCATGCCTTTGTACAGTATAAAATTGCATGTAGTTGTCTAGGTCGATAAATTGTATTTACATGTAAACTTTCTATGGGTATATGTCCTAATCAAACATTTCTGACAAATCTGGTGTACAATAAATGTAAATACTGCATATATACCAGATAGTGTGTGTTTTTTCCCTTTTTATTCAAAAATACATTAAAATGCAATAATATATTCAGTTACTTGAATGCAGCTTTTCTATGACAATCAGAAAAATGCATAAAATAGGAAGTCTCTCAAATTCAGTTAATTAGTTTTTTTTATAACAATGCAACGTTAGTTCAGGTTATAAAATGTTATGTGGTGTGACTCCTCAACAACTGCATCATATTTATGAATTAAAAATTCATAATGTTTAAAAAAAAAAAATCAAAAAATATATATATTTGTATGATCTCATTCATACGTTTCTTTATGATCTGCTTATGTACAACTAAAGGCCTGTTCACAAGAAAGGACAATAATTATGACAGTACTGATAACTATAAAGCAGCCTATCAGATTCCATCTCACTTTTTAAAGATCTCGAGCCTTTAAAGCGGCAGAGGACATAATTGCAGCACATGCTTAGAATAAACAGAACGTTATCATCCATTGGTGTGAACACAAATATTGTTATCTTTATAGTTATCATTCTAAGTGCAAACCGGGCTTAAAGGGATAGTTCACCCAAAAATGAAAATTCTGTCATCATTTACTCACCCTCAACTTGTTCTAAACTTGTATAAGTTTCTGTGTTGAGCACAAAAGAAGATAGTTTGAAGAATGTTGGTAGCCAAATAGTTGGGTGGATTTACATAGTATGGAAAAATATCAACTGTTTGACAACATTCTTAAAAATGTCTTCTTGTTCAGCAGAAGAAAGAATCATACACGTTTGGAACAACTCGAGGGTGAGAAAATGGCTACATATAATTTTCAGGTAAACTAACCCTTGAAGGGTTAGGTTTAGAGGTGGACCCCAGTTTTTTTTTCCCTCCTAAAAGTCTTACTTTTTAACTCCAATCATACAAACACCACCAATCTGCCAAAATGTAATGCTTTCTCATGAGATCGGGTTGTAATGTAATCTATACTAATACTAATGGATGTACAATCATAACTGATCGTGTTAGTTAAATACAGTTAATGTGCTGAAATTCTTGCTCCAGGTCTTCTGTGATATCCTCCACCAAATGAGTCATGACTGTTGAAATCTATTGAAATGCAGATGAGAAGCTAATTTTAATAAATAACGATAGAAAAAGTAACATTTGCAGTGATGTGCAGTTTGCCAATTCTCTCTCTGAGATGCCGAGAGCAGAGTCCGTGGCCTCATTACATGCTTTCTCAATTACAGCTATTCATTGCTGGCAGAGGTCCGCTCAGCTTGTTTTGACAATGGCACTATGCAGCTGTGAAAAACCTCTCTTTCACTTATTCAGAGCACTATGTGCTCTCTTTTCTGATTGTGAGCTTATTAGTAGAAGCTGTTAGCCTGCTGATTGTATTTTTCAAACTGCAGCGAAGAAGTGTTGCTATAACTGTGATTCTCTAAATTAGTGCACAGCAGATAAACAATCTCTGCTGTTCAACGGTTTCATGCTATGTAACTGACCTTTTGAAAATCACACTTAGATGTTTGTATTTAGCCAGAGTGATTTTAGCCAGATTGCTAACTTCTGCCAGTAGCTATACTTAACTTCAACTACACAATCTTTATACAAAACCCTCCTCTAAAGATATGTCAGCCAAATAGAGTATTCAAAATGACTCACAGTCAGAAAACCTTTATGATTGGCTAGTTTTCTAAGGGATGCTCCTCTGATTGTCTTTATTGTTTACAGAGTCTATACTTAGCCTTAGCCTTTAGCTGTGACACAAAGATGTTTGATTTGACAGGACAGTGATATCTGTCAGGTTATGGGGACATTTTATTGTATGCATTCTAAAGCTGCTTATATTTTAGAATGTTTATGTTGTAATAATATTGAGAGGAATTCTGTGAACCATTACATTTGTTAAGAAGATGAAAATAGTCATCCACCTCTTTCTTTTCTGTGGACAGGAGCCTTCTTTGTCTTTACCAGGATATGACATCTCATTCAGAGGCAATAATACTGTACACTTGATTTGTGACTGTAAATTAGCATTTGATGAGCAGGTTAGCTGTAATATTTGTGTATGTCGATAGTGACAAGCCTCATCTGACCGACCTAGAAATTAATTTTCTAGATTTTTTTCCATCTGGGTAATTGTTATTTCCCATTATAAAATATAGAACTTAGTAAATGACATCAAAATATTAGCCTCAAGTCAGCGATTTGTAAATCATACTAAACCAGTGAACCCTATGTGCCACTTTTTAGTGGAGAAAAAATCTAATCTAATAAAAAAAATCAAATAATAATAGCAACTATTATTATTTTTATAACTTTATATTATAATCATTTATATTTTTGAATCTATGATAACTATAGATTACTACTAATAATAATAGTTTTTCATTGACTTTGTTGGCATTAGTAAATTCCCATATCTTGGGAACTTAATAAAGTTTATTATTATTATTATTATTATTATTATTATTATTATAGCTGTGGTTTTCTAATGGATTGGGGTGGAAGCTTGAGTTCTGACAGTAATTCAACTACTTAATCAGCAATAATTCTGGATTCCCATTTCTGGATGTATGTAATTCTGGAGAAATGTTTCTCTTGGGCATAAATAAAAACCTGTTGTGGGAGGCAATTATGATATAATCATTAGTCAGTGTCCATTTCTGATTAAGAGTGGACATAGTCTGACTGGCTCTTTCTCCTGCCAACTCGATCTATTCGTGTTTGACAGTTGCCTGCAGCGATATTAAAAACGCTATTCAGATTGCCAAATAAGGTTGGGCATAAACCTCACATTCAGTCCACAGTGTAATTACAAGCAGCATGGCACCATTTTGAAAGCAGCACTGGCATAAGATAAGAGTTTCCCTAATGCCAGCATGCTTTCAGACAGGCAGCTGAACAATATTAGCTAGTTAGAACATCCTAGTTTGACAGCATCCATTTACAGCTCATTTTGAGTCAAATAACACAAAAGTAACTGTATGAATAACTTTTTTTTTCACATTTTAGGGATGTTAACATTTTAAATAAATACTGAATATTGCTGCATGTATCACAATTCAAAGCAGATTACTTGAATTTGCTAGTGGTGTATAATCTACTGTTTCTTCAAACTGTCAGACATTGCAAATCTTGACTGTGAGATTTACTCTATATTTAAGCTGGATTCTTCAGTTTTATGTCATCAGAACCACAAACCGAATGCTCCTTTCTAGTCCCATTACATGATAGCACTCAAGAAAAGGAGATGAAGATACCATTTAATATTACTTGAATTTTCCATTATGTATATATGCATAAATACACTATCAGTTTTTAAAAGGCAAAAAAAAAAAGTAATTTGTTGCTGTGATGGTGGCACTTGGCAGAACTGAATTTTTTAAGCCATCACTCCAATCTTCAGCGTCACGTGATCCTCCAGAAATCATTTTAATATGCTGGTTTGCTTCTCAGGAAACATTTCTTATTATTATCAATGTTTGAAAATAGTTTAAGATTTTTTTTTTTTTTTGGAAACCATGATACATTTTTTCAAGATTCTTTTAAAGTTAAAAAGAACAGCAATTTTGTATGTGTTCTACATGTATTACATATAGCAAAACTAATTGCGTTTCACAAGTCTTGGACCCCATTGGAAATGGGATTCAAAATCTACCTGGAAAGTTTTATTTTTGGGGACAAAAATTCCAGATTTCAAGGTTGCTACAGTTATGGGACTCTTTGTACAGGTGGTCAGATGTTCTTCCATTTGATGCTCAAGATGTTTTATCATGTCAAATCATTCTGGTGAACATGATCTTCAGGTTTTAAACAAACTTATGGAGTTCATGCAGTTTGAGTGCTGCTGTCAAATCAAATAAGAGATACATGTTCTGTTAGTTTTTAAATTAAACTTTCAATTCAAATTATATTAAATTAAATAACGAAGAACAGAAGCATTTTCACTCCTGGTCTAAGACTTTGGACCTCACTGAACAACACGCATGGCCTTTTAATGAATCTAATTAGTTCTTTGAAGAATGCTATAGCTGGTGCCAGAAAAAGGTTTAATTAGGTCAGAAATATTCCTTTTTCAGCTCCTGATCTCCTAAGTTTCTATTCATTCATCAAGATTCAAATTATTTGAAACATTCATTAACAAGTGTTAATGAAGAGACATACCAGAGCTCCCAGGTCCAGCAGTGGATTTCCTGTTCTGTGCTTTTCAGTGTTGAGAGATATTGCATGTATATATTTCTGTTTGTGTGAACAAACAGGGACTCTGTGACCGTACGACTCTGACATGATTTTATGATGCATTACCTGCCCGCTGAACATGTTGCTAATAACAGCTTGCTGATGAGGGGCTCACTGAGAAACTCAATTACCTTTTAATTATGCAAATGAGATCCTCAGTGGAACTGTGGATCCTGGGGTCTAAGGAGCGGAAAAGCATGCCGATTAACCCCTGACCCAGAGACAATACAAGACATTATTATTTACAAAGGCATCTATATGCTGGGAAAGTGCTGTCATTCTTTTAGGAGATACATCAGGAGATCTGACTTTTAAATACAGTGACCTTTCCAGTAAACGCTATATATTAAATTCTCCACATTGCATCTTCTTAAAGGGATATTTCACCCAAAAATGAAACTTTTCTGGAAATTTCCCCTCAGGCCATTCGAAATGTGGATGAGTTTGTTTTCCTCCAAATCGGAGCAGATTTGGAAACATCAGTTATTCACTAATGGATCCTCTGCAGTGAATGGGTGCCCTCAGAATGAGAGTCTAAACAGCTGATAAAAAACATTCCAACAAGTTATCTACACAACTCCAGTCCATCATTTAACCTTTTATGAAGCGAAAAGCTGTGTGGTTGTAAGAAACAAATCCATTAAGGAATTTTTAACTTCAAAGCAAACTCACTGAATCAGGAGAGAAATATGCATAGATTAAGAACTATTTAAAAGCAAAAATAGTTCTAAACAAATGTCAGAGGATTTTGATGTGAGAGGACAACAGAGGATGAAGTTTTTCACCGGAAGAAGTATTATTATGGATAAAAGACTGGTATTTTGACCAGAAGTCAGGGTTTATAGTTAAAACGACTTAATAATGGATTTATTTCTTACGAACACACAGATTTTCTCTTCACAGGACGTTAATTGATGGACTGGAGTTGTGAATTACTTGTGGATTAATTTGTTGCTTTTATCAGCCGTTTGAACTCTCATTCAGACGGCACCCATTCACTGTAGGGGATCCATGCAAATCAAGTGATGTAATGTTAAATTTCTCCAAATTTGTTCAGATGAAGAAACAAACTTGTTAACATTTTATTTTGATAGTCCACTTTAGACATTCTGCTGACTATATGCAAGTACATTTCAACTTATTCTACTAATACCTACTCTAATGAGAGTTAGGTGATGTTTAGTTGCAAAGTTACAGTTAGTACAATGTCTAAAATGGACTATCGAAATAAAGTGTTAAAAAAAGTCTTCTACATCTCTGATGGCCCGAGGATGAGTAATTTTCATTTTTGGGGGAACTGTTCCTTTACTGATGCAGAATTGGATTCAAAATGGTGCTTTGTCTCCATCAAGTGTTTATTGTGTATACCTACTTGACAGAGAATCCAATGTAGATGTCTAATTCTCATTAGATGCATGACAGCTACCTAAGTGAACATGATTTAATCTGTCTATTTACTCAAATGGACATCCTTAACGGACCGTTTAATTCTCGGCATGCACCATAAATCCTCTAGACATTAGAGAGATTTATGTCCTCTTCCTATCTCCCGAGTCTCACTCACATTCCAGTCAAATGAGGATTGTGTTGTTACAGGCATTTTTGGCAGAGAAATGATCATTTCCCGCTAATGGCCTGTTTTCTCGAGAAAAGACAGGGACAGGGAGTGTTTCCTGTAGCTGCCTGCACACAGTAAAGACAACGGCTTTGGAGAGAAACGTGCATGCTGCTTTAGATTATTACAATGATGGTAAGCACTCTTGATTTTTTAATCTAAATATTCTTGCGTAATTTTAATGGACCACTAGAAATATACTTTTAAAACCTTTAATTTTGCACTGATGAACTCCAGTATAACTCTCAAGATTAATGCAATATTAATAAAATGCATTTTTCCCCCACAACTGATAGCACAGGGTTATTAGGAAAACTGTTTCTCATTTAACTTTGTTCTCAGTGTGTGTTCCTCGTCTTTCTCGTCTCTCTGTTGTCTTCAGCAGCAGTTACACAGTAAGTAACTAAAAATATCTTTGCCACTACATGCATTATTTCCCATCACTTTATGAGCAATCATATTATGAACAATAACTGTAAATGTTTGATGTAATTCAGTTTAGCTGTATCTATTTATCTATCTATCTATCTATCTGTCTGTCTATCTATCTATCCATCCATGTATCTGTCCATCCATCCGTCTGTCTGTCTGTCTGTCTGTCTGTCTGTCATCTCTATAGCTTGAATACAAAATGTTGATTGCAATGTAAAATGCTGTGGATGAAAGCATCAAATATTTATTTATTTATTTATGAAATTAAATGTATGGTAGTTTTGGATAAAGTTTTTGATAAGCTTTGGGTAAAAGCATCTAATAAATTTTATTTATTTATTTATTTATTTATTTTCTTCTGAAATGAAATGCATGGCAGTTTTAATGTGATAGAACATACAATATTCATAGACAGTGGCCCCAAAAACTGTTTGACACTTAAGTTGCTCTTTAAAATGTCATTGCATCATATAACAACATAAAATATGATGAAACCGAACCTTTAATTTAGTTATTTATGTGATAAATCTATGGATTTTTTTTTTTTACTTTAATTTGAATACTTTGTGAAATATTCATAATTGTAGTAAATCAATGTATAGGACACTTGGGTGAAGTTAGTTCTGAGAAAAGCTGCAGTGTCATTTGTTTGCAGATGCCACTTGGTTTGATATTCTGTTATGTAATGTAAAAATGTCCAAATACTTTTTGTGGCCACATATTTTATATATCTGATGACGTACTTTCATTGAGCTTGCTTGTGAATCAGTGCAGTCTTAGTGAGGTCCATTAGGTCTGTGTCTGAACCTGTGCACTGCCAGTGGGGACCCTGGTCCCCTGACAGCTGGTCCGCCTGTGATGGATGCTCCAAAATACAGGTGGGACTAGTGCTTTGTTTCTCACCTTTTCTTAGACATGCATCATTGTAAAAGTGTACATTTATCTCACACTAAATAATTGCATGCAGTCTAGTACACTGAATACATTTGCACAAATGCAATTGCGGTATCTGTATACTGACATATAGGGACATTACAGACACAGAGCCGCTCCATTATAGTCTACGCTCAGTTTGGTGGTCAGCCTTGCACTGTGAGCTCAACCCGCACTCAGTCATGTATACCGGCTCAGGTCTGTCCTCTAGAGGAGGGTTGTGGAGAACGTTTTCACTGCCAGTCCGGTACTTAATTTGATATATTTCAACTTTTTCCTATTTGAAAGTCTTTAGAACGTAAAAAGTTTTAAGAGGTGTTGAATAATTTCTTTCTCTTAAGGGAAATGTATCAGCCAGTCTCTGGTATGCAGTGGAGATCATGACTGTGAAGATGGTTCAGACGAGTGGAGATGTGACAGTAAAGAGCTCTGTGACCTGCAAAAACCTCCACCGAATGTAGAGCTCACCGGTCAAGGGTAATTCAATGATATCTGCTTGTTTCCATATTCAGTTCAACAATACACTCACACACACACACACACACACACACACACACAGACAGACACTGACCACTAAAGCCACTAAGATGGTGAATGTTTGCACTATAGGTTTGATGCAGTGAGGGGAGATGCAAGAGGAACCGTTATCAACACCAAAAGCTTTGGAGGTCTGTGTAAAAAGACCTTCAGTGGAGACCACAAGGACCTATATAGACTTCCCCATAGTGTCCTACGATACACTTTCCAGGCAATTGAAATTTCACAGTTTACTAGAAAAATAAGTCTTATGAGATAATAAAAAGAGGAACATGTTACCAATGCAAGAGCACAACCTGGGGACTTTCTTTTAAGTTTTTTTTGGTCTCTTTTGTTGCTGCATTTGTTTTTGCCAGGTCACAGCAAAAAATGATTTAACAGATGAATCCTATGACAGCACTTAGCACTACCTTAATCACATTGAGCATCATTTAAGAACAACAGGCACAACTTATGGGCATGAAGACTATGTCTTCCATGATGAGCTGTTTCAGTCACAGGTACTGTATGTTTCGACATATTCACTATATAATATTGACATTAACTCTTGAAATTTGAACATATATTGGGGATTGTTTCATATTTCACTGTTTTATTCTGGGTTTGTAATTCGTCCTGGCCTGTCAGGTTCTGTACATTTAACATTCTTATTTGCATATGTATGTGGTTAATACCGTTGGTTGAAGGGATGAGCATGTGACCTGTGATTGGGTACATGCTGACACAAATCCGCTCTTTTTGTTTTAAGTCTTCTGAAGTACTGCAAAAAAGTCTCATCACTCATCTCTGTTCAATATTTTTAACATTTTCTCTTCAGATTCTGCAAACTAAAACTAAACAGAACCTAAAACTAAAAACAGTGAACTTTTTTTTAACAGTTCATGAATAAAACATAAACTGAGCACTGAGGCAGTTTACAATTGGTTGTCTTTTGCTAACAAATCCATGTGACATTCGAGCACTGTCTTTGGCAGAAGTTATAATCCAAGATTAAAGTCGGCATGAAAGACGACACGTACGGTGCTAACCCCTTTCAAAAAAATGTGTGAAACTTTATCTTACCATTAAATGTGGCTTGGTAATGCCTTACAATATGGTTAGATTAATTAACATTAGTTGTCAGGTATCTTAAACTAAACAAGGTTAATGTTGCTTTTAAAAATGTCAATGACTTAAACAACACATGCCCAAATATTAAAATATGGAACTTTGGTCTCTTTTCAGTCCAAAAATCTGCTGATCATGAAGAGTGATATGGATGTGGCCCAGCTCCAAAACCAGGCCCCAGAATATCTGCCACTTTCCGAAGAGTTCTGGAAAGCACTGCGGACCTTGCCTGTCACATATGATTATGCTGCCTATCGCAATGTGCTGGAGATATTTGGGACCCACTATATTTCAGAGGGCACTCTTGGGGGCCGGTTTAGATTATTTATGGCGGCCAACCAAGATGTTGTTAAAAAAATGCGCAAGTGGTCTGTATGTTACATATTTGTTTCACTATTATGAGAAGTCGTTGATGTTATGTCATTCAAGATGTTTCATCAGTTGTCTGTTATCTCTTTTTACATAGAAACAGTGCAAAGAGACTATAAACATTGTGTCGAAACGTCCCATTCTATCCTCTTTATCATCAGGTGGACCACAGTAGATTGTGATGAACAAAATTTTCAGGAAGCTCAATCCTTTTGTAAGTCATTTAGAAAAAGAAAGCAAAATCAAACCATAAATGCTCAACTGAAGCTTTCTTTTGCTTTTGGGAGACAATGGCACTAAATTATGCATGCATATGCAATACTTTCATGATAGTTTCTGTATACAGGCAATGTAGTACTGTATAATAATATTCTGTTTTGCGTTCTCAAACAGATGAAAGCATATCAAAAAATGATATGACCACAAATATAATTGGTGGAGCTCCTGGATATATAGCAAAATTGTCAATGTTAAACAAAAACACACCAGAGGAGAATGGCAGGACTTTCTCGCGGTGGTCGGGGTCAGTGAAGGACTTTCTAAAAGTCATCAAACCAAAGGTTGGTTTGGAAAACCAATGTTCATATATGGTTATTGTATGCAAGTAAGTGTGTGCTATGCTAATCATAGAACATAATTGAACTTTGAGCTGTTGTTGCCATAAATTGACCCCCAAGTATGCAGTGAAACACATGCAATGATTTCATTCTTATATGAGAAACCATGTGTGAATTCCTGATTTGTGCAGCTCAGACCTCTCCATGAACTGGTGAAAGAGGTCTCATGTGCAGGGGTGAAAAGGCATCACTTAAAACGTGCAATTGAGACTTACCTCAGTGAGAAACACCCATGTCACTGCAGAGAATGCCAGAACAACGGGCTGCGTGTGCTGGACAATGACGTCTGTAAGTGCGTGTGTAAACCAGGCACCAAAGGCCAGGCATGCGAGCAAGGGACACCACAAGATGAACAACCAGGTACAGATTAATCACGTAAATTAATATCGCATAGATCAGGGTTTTTTACACTTTTTAAAGCCACAGACCCCAAATGATGATGATCCCAACCAAATCTCAAGAGAAAATGTAACCATTTTACAAGTTGGCAATTTTAAATGATTCAGTTATGATTTGATTCAAGTCAAGTCAGGTCAAGAGATACAATGAGATAATCAGAAAAAATTGCAGAATCAATTATGGAAACCTCTGCTGTAAAGCAGCTCTAATTATATTATTATATTAAATTATATTAAATTGTTAAAATTATTTGATTTGAATGAAAATGTACAATTTTAGAAAAAAAATTGCCTCAAAATGTATAAACTGCCATGCCCAAAATAAGGCAGCTGAATATTTTCCTATATAAAGACAAATTTACATTGTTAGGTACTGTATATTCTTTATCCATATTTAGAGTATTATTATACTGTATGTATAAAAGTGAAGAAAATTGTGTAATTGTGATTCATCTAATGAATTCAATCTTTTTATATCATAACGAAACTGTAATAGTGTAATTAAAAAATATACATTTATATTTAACTGCATTCATTTAAAAATATTAACATTTCTTCTTATAACTAAAAACTTTTTTTTTTTTTTTACACTTTTTCTCATTTTTAGTGTATGATTTTACTTTATGATATGAGATTGGGAATGTGCTGTAAAAATAAACATGCTCAATTTATATTTAATTTATTCATTTTAAGTATGGCTAAAGTATCCAAATATTTTGGGGGTCTCTATACTTGTTTTTGAGTGTCCAGTTCATGTCTTTGTGTCTTAGGAGTGATCCATGGAGACTGGGCCTGTTGGTCTTTATGGAGCTCCTGCAAGGAAGGTCAGAAACGCCGGAGCCGCTCCTGCAGTCGTCCTGCTCCTTCAGGCGGCAGGGACTGTATTGGGAACGCTGTGGAGACGACAGCCTGTGATGATGAATTAGTTTACCTACGGTGAGGAAAGGTCATCAGCCTGTTCAACAGCACAAAGATCTGTTCTGAAAAGCTGTAAAAAGCTGTCCTTTACAAGGTGTTCGAGACCCAGAGAAAGTTACTGTGCAACAACACTGCCACTATGTGGAAACCTGACTTATTGGTTTTGACCTATTTTCAGTATGATTGAGCCTTACTGCTTTGAAAATTCATTCACACCCAGGAAAGTCTGTAAAACGCCCCCCTTCCTCGCTAATGGGTTTGTTTTGGTAATATATAATTATTTTATTAGAATATGATTGAATATGTTTTGGATATGTTATAATGTTGTTGTCTTCCCCTAATTGCAGTACCCCAAAGATGCATATCCAGTGGGCAGTAAGATTGAGTATGCATGTATTGAGGGCTTTCACCTGATTGTAGATCCCATAGCAGAATGCCAAGAAAATCTGGACTGGTTGAGAAATCAAATAGAGTGCAAGAGTAAGTGTATATGACTGTATATGACAGCTGTCATTTGCTGATAGTAGTATCTATTTTCAGTGTATCTTTATACACACACACACACACACACAAACACACACACATTATTAAATATTAAATGATATAAACATATAATAACTCTCTTGTAAGATATATTTTATGTGACATATATAATAATTATTGCTGTTTTAATTATTTTAATTATACATTTTAGAGAATGAGAAACCATGTTTCATAAATAGTATTTTTGTTTTATATTGTGTATAAAATAATTGTACTACTTTAGGAATTTTTATAACTTTTATTATTTTTATATTATTATTTATACAGTTTAGAGAAATGAAAAACCATGTTTTATTAATACTATATGATATAAATACATAATATAATTTTGTTATGCATTTAAGATATTTCGAATAATTTTTTCATTCTTTAAATATTACCTTTTTAAAAATTTTACATTTCAGAGAAATGAGAAACTAAATGTGTTTTATAATAAATGTTGCTTGCTGTCTGCAGAAACATAATGTGATCTACCTCAGCTTCCTCCAGATGTCACTGCAAGCCCATGGAAGCTTACCTATAACATTGGTGAAGCTGTCTCACTTTCCTGCACTGAAGGGAAAGTCAGAGAAGGTCCAGCTGAGATTCAGTGCAATGCTGGTCTTTCCTGGTCACCGCAACCAAAAGAAACCAGGTGTCTCACAGGTACAAAACTAGTCTGGAAGCTGTGCTGTTTTGTACACAATGTCAAAATGAAGGAAATAATACACATTACTCAAACATTGTAAAGGGACATTCATTACAAGGTCATTTGACAAATTTTGAAATGTATTGATGTATAAAAATGTATATAAAATTTATACAAATTTATGTAAAATTATTACAGTGTGAATAAAATGTATTTGTTTTCCACCAGTTTTTAAGTCAGCCACTGTGCCAGTGCAATGCCAGCCATGGGAGAACCTGGCAAAGGACAAATGTGTCCGTAAAGTACCCCACGAGTGCAAGCATGTTCCCATATTTTTTAAAATCATGTAAATGTCATAAGAGCATTTTCATACAGCCATCCACCAAAACCCACACATTTTATTTTCAGTTTAATAAAGGATTTTTTTATCTCTATTCTGCAGGTCTTCCTTGGAGATATGTGCCACTGATGAGAAGCGCGGTCGGACACGGACACTGAGTCTGTGTAAAGTGCAGGCTATGCGCTGTCTGGGACATCAGTACACGCTTGCTGAAGACAGTGCCTGCCAGTGGCCACATTGCTCATCCACTGCTTGCCCGCACTGCACACTCTGGGAGACGTGTGATGGTGAGGGATTGTAAAATACAAAAAATAATGGCACACATCCCCTTGTGAAAAAGAAGTGCACTTTAGCATACTTTTAAAAAGAATACTTAATAAGGAAATAATGTACTTCGAAAATATACCTAAAGGGATATTTTACTCAAAAATGAAAATTCTGTCATTAATTACCCTCATGTCGTTCCAAACCCATAAGACCTTTGTTCATCTTCTTAACACAAATTAAGATATTTTTGATGAAATCCGAGAGCTTTCTGAGTTCAAGGCCCAGAAATGTAGTAAGGGAATCATTAAAATAGTCCATGTGACTTCAGTGGTTCAACATTAATTTTATGAAGCTACGAGAATAATTTTTGTGCGCAAAGAAAACAAAAATAACGACAGTCAATTAATCACACTTCTTTTTCACAAGGGTCATTTTGTAACATGCAAAACTGAGTGTCAAGACGCTTCGACATTTATTTTGGCATTTTGAAGGTCTGGGGTTAACACAACTTGACTGATTGTTTTACAACATGAAGTACATGCTCTCATACCCAAACAAGAATGTAGCACAATGCTTTAATGTTGCAAAACAAATCATGGCCATCTCTTCAAATAATGCTAACAACAGAAATCGAAAACTGCCTTTTGAAAAGCCCATTTGAAATTCCTGAGGGAACCCATGGCCTGAAAATGTAAATTCTTGCTAATGTATGTTTAAACCTGGTTAGGAAAGTGCTGTTTTAAAGACTTCAAATGTTGCAACTAGATGCAATGTTGCATTCAGGAATGCTTGGTTGTAACAATTGTGTCATTGTAGAGCAAACGAACAGCTGCCGTTGCAAGACAAGTGAGGAATGCTTGGATCCATGTGTGCGTGCAGCAGGAAGGAGCGTCTGCACCAGTGACAATGACAGAATGTGAGGCGGCTGTGAGGAAATGCAGAGGAGAAGCTGTCCGCATTGTCAGCATTCAACCCTGTCAGTCATAATAAATGAATTTTGTACCCTAAATACAATCAGCAAAAGTACAAAGCTAAATGTAGGCAATAAAAAAACTACACCACAGGCACATGACTTCAGCGTCACTAAGCTTCCAACTCTTTATTTAAAAACACTTTTCATGAAAGCTTGCGTTAGAACAGTTTGCCGTAGTGAGTAGATAAGTTTTCCTGTTAGCTGTGATGATATTTAATGTCCAAGACAACCTCTGGTGTCCCATTTAACTTCATTTCTCGACAAGTAAAAGCTTTTAAAAAAAATCACATGGGAGTGTTTACTCATGTATTTTATGTCATAGAATAAAATGAGAATCAGTGGCAGACAAAAATCAAGCAAAAGTATGTGTGTCCACTTTTTGGTTAGCCTAATAACCAGCAAAAAAAAAAAAAAAAGTTAGAAATCACAAGTTAAACCAACATTGCCGTGTATTCCTGTCAACCTGTTCTGGACTTGCACTGGGCTCTGGACAGCATCATATTGAGCCAGCTCCAGACGTCCTGCCAAACTCGTGACAACCAGCCCGGATTCCGCCAACAGCTTGTCCAGCGTCAGCACTGCAGCCAAATAATTAACCTGAAAACCATGTCTGTTCCTGTAAACGCTTTTTTTTTTTTTGCACCCTCCATTACTGCTTCAGCATTGTTGCGAGAAAGTAAAAGGGTAGGCACTGCTGCCAGGTGCGAATTTCACAGCCTCCCTATTAATGTGCTAACAAATCCAATTACCTATAACTGACTGAGATCCAAACGTGATAAATTTAATGGGAGATGCTGAAATTGGAGCCTGTGACCTGTCAGAGGGTTGTTCTGAGAATCGTGGGTAATAGGGTGGATATCAGATTGTTTATATTGTTTCTTAGTGAAAAATCTCATTAATCCGAGTTTCTCTGAAAAGAGGGTAATATCTATTGATACTGACTTTTATTATTCCACAGATTAATATCGGTACCTTTTCTTATGTTTTGTATATATAATTTCTAATACAAGACACAAAGTTCCAGTTTGTTAAATCATTAAAAAAAGGTTTATTACCAATGTAAAACGACACTGCGCCTTTTCATAAACACTACAGTATCTTCACCATGCCTGACACATTTAGAACTGTTATTAATAAGCAAGACCCATGCTGAGCCCCTCCAATCTGGACTTATATCACACCAGATGGATAGACATGCCACCCTTTACTGACAATCTCTTTAAAAGAATCACAGTTTTGAAAAATAATTCAGAGCGCTAGGTTTACATTGTATATGTACATCTCTAAAATTTCCATTTATAGATATATTCTTTATTTACAAAGGCTTCTTCAGGTATTATATACTCCTAAAGGCTGAAACAAAACCAAAAAAAGTTACAGGATTTCGGTTTATGGAAGACTAAATAATACTGTAGTAAAAACATGGTAACAGCAAAAAATCAGATCAAAAGATCCAACAGATAGCACATTCACTCATGTTGCAGTATATTTTTCTTTAAAAAAAAAAAAGTTTAGCATAACCTATGCTCTAATTAGCTCTCTTGAACGCCTCATTTTACAACACCTGTCTTGACAAAAAGCACAGCATATGAATCGTGTGGACAAACATAGCAGTATTCATACTACAAACCATTTTCTTTACTAAGCATAATGTAGACGAACATTAAGTTAAAAATGAAAATCTGTCGTACTGATCAAATATTATATAGTGTTTGTATGACTACTGATGTTACACACAGATATTACTATTTATTCTCATAGCAGTAGGAAATTGGACAGAAATCACCAAAAGAAAGCACTGGTTTGGGAAATGGCAGTAGTACTGTTGATTGGTGAGTGTCACACATTGTGAGGAAATGCAGTCATTTGTGACTGGATTCTGGGAGAGAGAGCTCTTAGCTGGACACCAGACAACAGAGGCCAAAGAAACGCCGCTTTCTCTGCCGGACCAACGGGTATGGCGTCAGATTCAACAAACTGCTGTCATCTGTATTGATACCAAAACAGATAAATGTAAAGATTAATACAGCAAATGTTAATGAACCATCTGTCCTTTCATTGGTCATCATATACATTATACATTTAATGAAACATTATTTCTGTCAGGACAACTATCGTCAAATATGACTGGCAATTAGTGTACAGTTAGGATTGGTGGTATGGTTCTGTTCTGGGCAAGAACTCCCTGCGCATCCATGCAGCCTAGCATGGATGAGAACAGAGAGGGCAGCGATAATCCCCTAGGGTAAACAGAACAGAACCAACATAAATGTATTGCAGATATCATTAATGTTCAATACTTTTATGCAAACATTTTAGAAATGAGTCTGTTTCAGGAATCAGAAGGCTGAATCCTGACTGGACGAGAGGAGGAGCTGGGGATGGAGGAGGATAATTAGCTATTGAGCAACGCGAAAGCTGCTGAAAATACTGAAGGACCTTATATATGGACACTGACATAGGCGTCATATTCCTATATATAGACGTGGATCAGCTGAGAATCAGCTGATGAGAACTTGACTAACATGACCTGCCAGAACTAACAGTACGCTTGATTTTCAGTTCAACATTTTGTTACCATCTAGCCAATGTTAACTAGTTGCAAATCTAATTTTGAAATAAAATCTAAATGTTGCGATATTCTGAAATTTGCAAAATGGAAATAAAAATGTGGCCACTTGGGGAAGCAACTAAATTATTATTACTATTAATATTATTTTCTGGCAAATAATCCTATTAAGTATAAGGCACTTTTAAAGCTAATTGAATCTTAATATATTACCGTTCAAAAGTTGGGGTCAGTAGTTTTTTTTTTTTTTTAAGAAATTGATACTTTTATTCAGAAAGGATGTATTAATAAAAATAAAAATAAAAATCACAGTAAAGACATTTACTTGTTACAAAATATTTTTAAAAAGTTCAGATAAATGCTGTTCTTTTAAACTTTCTATTCATCAAAGTGAAAAAGTATCACAGTTTCCATAAAAATATTAAACAGCTGTTTCAGCTGACACTGAAGACTTAACTTTGCTATCAAAGGAATAAATTCAATTTTAAAAATAATATAAAATAAAATAAATAAAAAATAATAATTTAAAAATGTATTAAACAGACAACATCTTTTTTTAAAATACTATTTTGCAACATTACTGTTTTACTGTATTTTTGATCAAATGAATGTAACTTTGGTGAGCTTAAGACAATTCTTTCAAAAACAGAAAATCTTACAGCACCAAACATTTGAACGGTAGTACAGATTAACAATTGGAGACCTTGATACTGTTGAAAGATTGTTGTTTGATGGCCATTTTGTGTAAGTTTTCCAAAATATTCAGAAAGCCAAGAGATATTACCTTGGTTCTTCAGTGGTAAAGGCATGGTCTCCCTGAGTTTGCTTAGCAGATTTTTCATTTCTGTCATGTCCCTAGAACATCGAGGAGCCATTTCAGATTCAAACTGTCAGTTTCACAGACAAAAAAAAATGAAGATCCTGTTCAGAAGCTCAGACTATTCACCTCTCGATGTTCTCAATGTCTGTGGCCACCAGAAAGTATGTCTGCGGACAGTCCGGCGGAGTGGATGACGTGTCTTCCAGGATTGGGATGTCAGAGCTGTCCTCTTTCTTACTTTCTACCTTTGTAGCTCCTGAAAAATGTTTTCCTAGAACACATACAGTGAGACATCACTAACAGACGCTAAACAGAAATGGTCAAAATATGTCATATCAAGGTTTGACAACAAGTCAACCTGCTCCCAGGTCATCCATATTTACTGCTTCTGATAAGCTCAAATAAGATACAATTCACAGAAACTAGCAATGTTGACTCCTGCAAATATCAAGCCACTGGAAAGCTCTACAGTTGGACAAGCCAGGCTTCATCAACACCAATTTCCTGTCGCTGGTGTGGCTGTTTCCTGCTGAGAGCCCAGGGGTGCCCTCACAGCATTACCTTTCCTGTGGAGCTGCAGGGATCCCAGCAGACACACAGACTTCAGCATCTCCGTCAGGTACATTTCCAGACAGCACTGCAGCTGGATAAAGAGGCGGCAGATCTCCGGATGTATTTCTCCATCTTCTGGGCTGTGAAAAAAAATAATGCATCAATAATGCATCTTAGGTCTGGATTCTGCAGAGTTCTGGCCCCGAGCCCTGCGCTTCAACCTGTCTAATTTCTCACAAGATACATATCCCTGCGTTCCTATGCCTCACAGTCCACAACGAGTGACCAGTGACGGAAATCATCTCAGACACACTGTATGTCATGGTGGGCAATATAGCGATAGTATTTATTGTATATCTTGGTGTTTTTCAGACTTTTGATGATATTTAATACATTTGTATTTATTATGTGCACTGAAATTGTCTTTTTTCCAATCTGTAAGACCCTCATTTCTATTAAACAGCCACTGTAGATTCAAAAATTCAAACATTAAAAATTGAATTAAAAGCAGTAATGGCTAAATTCATTTTATTTATTCATTTAAATACACATAATAACACAATACAAAATAAACAAAACTATTTTTAAAATGTGAAGCAGACCAAATGCAAATTGAGGTTTGAGTTGAAATATGGAAACAGAAATGATTCACAAAAATATATTAAACTTTAAATATATTAAATATATTAAACCATTCATGAAACTAATAAAATGACACTGTCTTTATGAAACTTAATGACCAAATGAAAAAGCCCATTGAAATCATGCCAATATTCAACATGGCAGCAAAATCATTGTGAATATATCATGAATATTCAGTATATCTCCCTAAGTAGATGTTTGACTATTTCTGAGCAGCATGTTTACAAGGTTGTACAGACAATCTAGAGCTCTAAACATATTAGCTCAGTGGCGAGTGAGAATTCTCAGAAAATCATATTTCTCAGAATCCTACGCCTGTAATTACTGCTCTGTAATTCCCAGGTGTAATGCTGTGGCATGGTGGATACTTGATTTTCCTGTTCTTGAATTACTTGGAACGGAGAGATGCACCAAATGCATGCATAAAGAATAAATCAAGTAAAGCAAGGCCGTAAGCACGCCTTGACCATTTTTTTTAATGAAGTATAAAGAAATAAAACGCTAGGTCTATTTCTAGTTGTAGAGTAATCATTTAGAATTATTTGCAAATAATATTTAAAAAATACGTATGTACACATTCACTCTTATTTGTATGTTGAAAATGCAAAATGTTGTTTCATCACATTCAGTTTTCGGCTGGTTTGAATCACTTTATATTACTGTCGGTTGTTTCATTACTTTCAACTTACCTTGCTTTCTTTCAATGTTAAACCTGAAGCTTGGTGCTGAAATTCACACTGAGTTTCTATGTACAGTAGACCTCAACTTGTTTAATTCAACTGACCATCTCAATCATTTTAACATTGACAAACACTGTCAAACCACTGAGACAGACCAGTTTAAAAATGTAACTTTAAAACCTTTTTATCATCCTAACAGCAAACAGAGTGGTGCGTAATCAAGTACAGCAGAGCAGTGCAAGAATTTCAGATATTTGGGGGACAATTTGGCCATTTCTAATCAAAAGCTGTGGTATTGATTTTTTGTGCTCTTAGAATATAAAATCATGTAACAGCCCTGTGATTTATGGTAAATGCACAGTAGAAAGCATAATTTACATCTTAATTCGCATTTACCCTGCTCGTCAAATAAAGTGCATGATATGCCAGTCAGCACCAGCTGATATTTATAACCTTATGTTGCTGTGAAGGTGAAATCTTGTCACAGTTTCATAATATATGACATGATTTCAATAGGGGGCCCATGACCCCTAGGGGGGCCGAAGGGGTACTACAAGCTAATTATCGCTTGATAACAAATTGAGTTTTGTGAAAGAAATTTAAAAAATAAATAATAAGACATTAATTTTAAACAAAGCTAATGCCACATTAAAATGTACTGTTAATATGTACTGTAATTTATGACTCTTTGCATCCACAATCAAATGTATGTGTGTTTTTACCCTGATATTGCAGAAAGGTTTTGATGTGCAGTCCGTGCCATCTCACAGCCTTTTGTGCGTGTCTTGTGCATTTCCGCACGAAGAGAGGGACAATCAGCGGAAATCTCTCCAATAGAGATAACCAACTCCCTATAGAGGGCCACAAGTGTATTGAACTCCTGGACAACCTGATGGAGGAAAGAAAAACAAATGCAAACTGAGAAAATACAGGGCTCACAAAACCCTTTTAACCTCGAAAATGTATAAAGCATATAAAGGAAACATGACAATACATTGATGAAAAGACATGTATCCAACTTGTCAAGAATTTTTTTTCATTCTGAACACTGAAACAACCTGACAATTCCACAAAGGTAAAACAGGCTATTTGTTGGAGAGCAACGCCACAGGCGACAGATGCTCATGCCATTTTATCAATATTTGGCAGAAAGGAAGCGTTCAATGGCAAGCTGTTTTAACATAAATACTTTTAACTAGAGTCTATTATTCTTACTCGTTTTCATGTTTTAATTACTAATAAGTAATCTCAGAGTGATTGCTATGTTTTTTTTTATTATTTCTCTAGTAACTATTCATTACAAATTAGTATTTATTTCAGCAGTGACTAGTATATTCTATTCAGTCACTAACACTTATTCACTCACTACTATAGTGGCAAGTAGCTGTTAAATTACACATACAGCATATTTTTGTCACTGAATTATGCCAACAAGTTTCTTACAAACACTCCAGCACTTACAAGCAACACTGGAATAGTGACTAGCAACAACTGGAATACATTTGTGACCCTGGACCACAAAAGCAGTCATAAGGGTCAGTTTTTTGAAATTGGGATTTATACATCATCTGAAAACTGAATAAATTTCCACTGATGTATGGTTTGTTAGGATAGGACAATATTTGGCTGAGATCATAACTATTTGAAAATCTGGAATCTGGGGTGCAAAAAAAAAAAAAAAAAAAAAAAAAAATCAAAATATTGAGAAAATCGCCTTTTAAAGTTGTCCAAATGAAGTTCTCAGCAATGCATATTACTAATCAAAAATGAAGTTTTGATATATCTATTGTAGGAAATTTACAAAATATCTTCATGGAACATGATCTTTACTTAATATCCTAAAGATTTTTGGCATAAAAGAAAAATCGATAATTTGGACCCATACAATGTATTGTTGGCTATTGCTACAAATATACCCGTGCTACTTATGACTGGTTTTGTGGTCCAGGGTCACATATTAGTCATAAATGAACAGCTAATATCAGCACCACAAAATTCGATGGCAAAAATTCAAAGCATTTGGTCAATGTTAAAGCGGCTTGCCACAAGCCTTCTGCCTGTTAATGGGGCAAAGACTCCTCAAACACAACACACAAGCCAGTTTGCTTTCCAAATGTGCTCGCAATTTTAACCCAAAATGGAGAACTAAATCATATCGCTCACTCCATGCCATAATCTGCCAAATGAAACGTTGTTCTTGGAAAATCAGCCCGAGAAAATGAAGCTGGAACTACCGCCGCACCACAGGACAAGTCCCAGACCTCCAAGCCAAATCATTCAATATTTAACGTCCCTAGTGTCGCATTATACATTTAGGATGTTGGCACTTGCAGAACCCAACGTGAATTTCAAACAGTGCTTGAAGAATCAGCAGGATTCAGAGCGGAATAATGCTGTGGGTCATGACGCAGGCATATACGCACCATTCTGCAGTCCGCTACTGCACGCAGAGCCTCGCTGCTCTCCCGGCGCTCCGACTCTCTGGACGGGGGCTTACTGCCGATCTGGAAAATGGTCCCGGCAGTTCTGGGGCGGTTTTTGCGCCCATTCGGTGCAGAACTCATGCATACACATCAAGTGAAGAAACTGCCCTGATGTAAAATGCCGATTGATCGATATGCTGCCACTCGTTTGGTAAATTTCTTACTCAGTTGATCGATCTGCCCGTGTCTTGCTCCTGGATTCTCTCCGCATTGCCACGATGCAGAAGCCGAGTCACCTTCATTCACTCCAGCAGAGAGCTGAAGTGTCCTTGCAGGGCTTCGTCTTCTTCAGCAGAGAGAAATGCGATAACAAAGAACCAGATGCAAACATGTCTTGATGCCCCGTATAGTCCTTCAACGAAGAAATAACAGCCGCTTTTAAACGAAACACCTCCCCGCGACAGTAACCGCAACTCGAAATCGACTAATATGCGCCGCAAGTTGAAACGATAAACTCTATATGGCGTTTATTGAGAGAAGGTAGCAGAAAGTGATCTAAGAGCGCTATTCTAACCTTGATAGGTGCAGTTGCTTGAGGCATGACGTGGTTGAACACACTGCACTCTCATAGGATGAGAATACTAATGCAACAGATTCACCAACTCCAGTGTGTTCACGGCTTCATCAAGTGTGCCGCTGAGAGGAAGCAGTAAAAATACACGAGTGAAATCATAGGCAGCGAAAATCTATCTACCCTGCTGGAAGAAAAAGCACTATAAGTCAAGTTAAAGTGTCTTGCTGGTCTTCTAGGTGTGTGAAAAGTGTCCAAAACACCAAACAGACAGACATGTTGGATCAGGCTGGAAGACAAATCACCTTAGACTGGTTTCAAAGTTTTCCAGCAGGTGCTAAATAAATAAAATAACGTATATAACAAATAGTTAATGAGGATGTGTTTGTGTGTGTGTTCAATAAAACGTTTCCCATTTAAGCCATTTGAATGAATGAATCTTATTAAATATTCATAAAATTAAAGTATCTTAAGGCTGGTTATTAGGAAATGTTGTATTTGTGGTTGACTCATACTGTTTATTGTACCAAGTCCTAATTGTACAAAAAGCAAGCGGCAAAATTAGACTTAATGTTGGATGAGTTGCTAATGACAGCCTGTTTTGTTGTACTCTGCCAAATAACTAGAAACCACTGCATTTGAGATACTGTGCGTTTGCATGCACAAGATGAATAGAATTGATGTGGAGTGTCTTGACAACACAAGACAGCTTGTGTTAACAACACGGACTGGACAAGTTTCCAAAGGATAATACTTCATGCTTTCAACATGAAATATGTATTCAAGTGCAGGAAAAGATTTCCACTGCTAAAAGATTTTTATTGCTGCTTCATGTTTTTTTTTTTTTTAAGATAAATTAATACTTGAATATAAAATCTATATATTGAATATAAAACAATAATAACATCAATCATTTTCATCAGAAACAATCTGTGACCAAGAGACAGTAGCAATTAGCAGCAAATTGAGGTCCTCTATATCTCTTCAGTCAAATTTTATGGAACTTTATGGAACAAATAAAAAAATGTTCCCTCATCATGTGCAGAAAGAGAGAGAGAGAGAGAGAGAGAATAAAAAAGTCTATCTAAGACAACAAACTGAGTATTAGGTATTGAGACCAGACAAAGAACCTTTATGGCAAATTTACAAATACTGTAAAAGCAAGCAAGAAAGGTTAAAAACAAATGAGATGTTCTTATTCTCAGCATATTTTATGAATAGTTTAGAAGCTGACCTATAGTTATGGATAGTTTACAAACCTCTAGAGAAGACCTTTTACAAGTTTATTCACATGAAATTACAGCATGTGAATACAACTTGAAGTGAAATGAATAGTCCACTTGTGTTATTATCCATGCAAAGCTTCTCCACACAGTTGGCCAAAATTCTGCTTAAAAGCAAACAGATATTAGCCAAACCACAAACTCAAAAATCATGATTCATCTTTACACTAAACAGATCATCACACTCTAGAACTTTAGCTGCATGAATTCATTTCTCTCTGTGATTCGTTGGTGTTTCCTACACATAGTCCAGAAACAGCTGCAGTGCATGATTCCCTTCTTGCCGACTTTTGTATTGTCCTAAAAGATCTGAAACACCGTAGACAGCTTCCATGTGCCTTCTCTTCAAAAAGAGAGGAAGAAGAAATAGCAGAAGAAGCAGAAGATAATGAAGCCAATGACCCAGTTGACGGAGTATATATAGATGATCACCATGTCCATGTCAAATCGCCAGCCATGCGCATCATCCTCAAAGTTGAAGGCATCAAGCCGGTAGCCCCCGTGAGGAAACTGGCGTCTGCCGATTGGACTTGCCTGCCTTTGAAAGCCTAAGAAAGAGAGAGTGGGAGAGAAAAAAGCAAGACAAAGAACAGTGAGCATTACTACCATATGAAGAATAACAACTGAATGTTAAGGTAAAATAATTAGAATAGATGTAAAAATAATTTTACCTCCAAAAATTCGAAACAGTTTACGGCAGCTCGGAAGAGGCCATTTTGCACAGCCCGCTTTCTGGAAATTCTGCTTCCGAGATAGGTATTCCTTTGGGAAGAATGTACGGGCTGTATGGTTCAGTTCTGTGAAGAGTGGGATGTGTGAATTTATTTATCTGTGAATCATTGGTGTGCTCATGTGCATTACTTCCAGAAAGCCCAGACTCATTTTAAATGGATTTATAATATCTCATACAGCTTGTTTCTCAGATCAGATTCTGTCATATTTCATGTCATTTTTAGAGTTTGAAATCAACATAGGATCCAAATATCAGCTCAACCACTGTGAAAAACCATAGAGTGCAACTGAAATTAATTAATTTTCACTCATTTTCATCCAGTTCATAATTTGGTGTAGAAACAATTTTCACTGAGAAATTGGTAGCAAATTTTGAAGCTGAAAGACATAATTTTTCTTGTAAAACTTCATACACAATACAACTACATATATTCACAATAATTTTTTACAGTGTATATGATTTTCTAGATGCCATCAAATATTCAGAATATTCAATTATGCTCTGCACTCTTATTAAAAAGAAAAGAAAAGAAAAAAGAAAAGAAAAAAGAAAGAATCTCAACATCTCACATGGAATCTACTGTATCTCAGAGCTGGTAAAAATGTTTTGAAATCCCTATGGACAACATAAATTATAAAAGTACTTCCAGAACCAAAGTGTCTGAAAAATGTAGGTGCTCACTCTTGTGCTCAATCCCACTAAAAAGATCCATAATGTGAGGGAAGGATGTTACATTTGATCCTTCCCTTACATTTGAAGCCCACATTAGTTCCATTATTAGAACTGTCATTTAAAGGGGTAATATGATGCGATTTCAAGTTTTCCTTTCTCTTTGGAGTGTTACAAGCTGTTTGTGCATAGATAAGATCCCTGAAGTTACAAAGACTAAAGTCTCAAAACCAAAGAGTTATTCTTTGTGAAAGTTAAGACTCGACCACGCTCTCCTAAAATGGCTCGCCCCCACATGTCTACGTCATGGTGTGGGAAGAGCTGTAAAACACCGCCCAAATGTATACGTCATGGTGTGGCAAGAGCTGTAAAACACCGCCCAAATGTATACGCAATGAAAGAATGTGGAACTATTATTCTTGCTGGAGTATTGTTGTTGCCGCCAGTGCCATGTCGTGAAGATGCTGTGTTTCGTTGTGACTTTGGGGACACTTAATTTCTAGCGATTATCGTCAATTTGATTTCACAGATACTATTTAAACTAAACTGAGCTAGACAATGACATCTCTGAATTCAATAATGAAATGCCCTTAACTGAAAATTGAGTGTTTAATCTTATTATTATACATTACTGACACTCTATCCTCCAATTTGATACTGTTAAGTGCTTCGACACAATCTGTATTGTTGTGCTTTGACACAATCTGTATTGTTAAAAGCGCTATATAAATAAAGGTGACTTGACTTGACTTGAAAGAGAAAGTACTTTGTTTGGGCTTCCAAAAGAGGACACAACTAGAAATCAGTGGTTAAGTTGTATTTACAACACTGTTCCAGAACAGTTCAATCCAAATACTAGAGTGTGTGCAGCACATTTTACGGAGGACTATTTCCTGAATCTGGGAATACCCTGCCAGCTGTGCACAAAGGCTGTTTCTATAAAGTGGGCAATTCCAACTTTGCAAGGACAGTCTGGCGCTTCTGACTCACAGCCTGTAAGTATGTTTTCTTATTTAAAGAATTTGCCACTGACGATTCAAACGTGAGTTTTGAGCAGTGTAGAGTAGTGCTTGTTGTTTGTCGTTTCTCCGATCACAAATGCAGACATGGTAAAATAAAAAAAAGACAGAATAAGTCATTATAAACAGTAATTATGTCCCAACTGGATGCAACAAATGCCTCGGTTTTAATGGGTTTTATTGTTTTTGTGTCGTTGCGCCGGGACACGGCTTCACAATACGGTAAAGGGCATAACATTTCCGTCACACGCTTGAGGTATTTGGCCAATCCCAACTCACTGGATAGCTGGCCAATCAGAGCATGCCTCGCTTCTCAGAACGATGAGCTTCGTAAAAATCGGCACGTTTCAGAAAGGCGGAGCATAGAGGAGCAACAATAATGTACAGTATGTGGAAAATAATGTTTTTTTAACCTTAAACCGCATAAACACATTGCATTACACCAAATACACAAAATAATGTTCTTTTTAGCAACGTCATATAACCCCTTTAATATCTTCATAACATATCTCTCTGCCACATCCTTAGCCACAGAGATGCTTTTGTCCATGCAATATCACTGCATGTCTTGATTATTGCAATGTTCTTTTCTTTGCACTACTCTGCAAAACTATTAGCAGACTACAGTATATTCAAATATTCAGCAGTCAATAAATAGATAGTTTAAGGTATAAATTCTTCTTTTGACCTTCTGTGACCCATCTTTCTGAGCTCCTCCAACCTTACATGCCATCACTTTCAGGTTCTTTAATTCAAGTCTACTTCAGTTAGTAGATTATTCACCGTCATGAACTTTTTTCCCTCAGATCTGAGCTTAAGCTCTATTCTCACAGTACTTCTCCTCTCCTCACTGTTAATCTTTGTCTTACAGAACTGTTTGAAGGCCAACCCAGAAGGCTAATGCTACATGTGTTCCTTTGGGAATTTCTAATGGGTTTTCAGTCTATTTAGCCTCTCCTATTTGTTATGTAGCAACCTGTTAACCACTTATGTTTATTAAGCACATAAAGGTTTAAAAATTAAGGTTGAGGTATGATTGTGTATATTTTATGTTGTTGAAAATAATGTGAAAATCTCTTGAAGTAATGTGAACCACAGACCTCATTTTACTCACGAATCTAAACTTCTATCTAAACCCATAGGAAATTTCAGAGGAAATCGGTTGCTTGTAAATCCTAATTGTCTTCAGGGTTTCAGGACTACAAATGAAAGAGATCTGTTATGCTCTTTTGTTTTGTTTTGCTCATTTGTTATGCATTGCTTCATTCCTTGCTAAACTTTTTTGTTTACACTCTGTTCAACATTTTTTGTTTGCATATTTATGGAGTGTCCTTGAGCTTTGGAGAAAAAAACATTTATTAATAATAACAATATTTAATATTATTATAATATTTAATAGTAACAGTAATATTTAACAATAATAATAATAATGTTATTATTATTATCTCTTTTTGACAAATTCCCAAATAAGATTACAAAAAAATCACAACAACAATAACAAATGATTAAAAAAAATATTATTAGCTGTTTTTGCGACCAATTTGACAAATCACAGTAGTTATAATAATAACTATAAACTACAAAAATAATATTAGTAGTTTTTCTGTTGGCTATTAGCTAGCTATTTTTTTATTATTTTTTTTATTAACTAAAGTTGTGCATTTTTTTAACTCTTGGATAACATCTTTGACAAATTCCCAAAAAGATTTTAAAAAACATCATCATCATCATCATCATCATCATCAACAACAACAACAACAATAACAACAACAATAACAACAAATTACAAATAAATTATGATTATTAGCTGTTTTTGACAAATTCTCAAATAAAATTACAAAAATAACAAATAACATATGATAAAATATCATGACAAAACATTATTAGCTGTTTTTGCAAACCTTTTGATGAATCACAACAACAACAACAACAGCAATAATAATAATAATAATAATAATAATAATAAATTATACAAAATAATATTATTAGCTTTTTATTTATTAATTAAATTAAATTTAATTAATTAAATTAAATTAAATTAAATTAAATTCTTGGGTAAATTCTTTGACAAATTCCCAAAAAGATTTAAAAAAAAAACAGCATCATCAACATCTACAACAACAACTTAAATAAATAAATTATTATTATTATTATTATTATAAGTTATGTTAGCTGTTTTTGTTAAATTCCCCAAAATAATTCCTGAAAATTACAACATTATTATTATTATGATTATTGCTACTACTACTACTACTAGTAGTACAACTACTCACATTTGCAAAAAGATAACAGAAAATTTAAGATGCCTTTCTTCTGAGACAAACCTTTCTGGAAGAAGACATGTGTTATGGTGGTTCTGCACAATGGACAGGGTGTGTTGGTGGGGCAGTTCTTGGCCAGCGTCCGCAGACAAGGCTCACAGAAGATGTGGCTGCAGGGATGGCACATGTAGGGACTGAAGTAGACATCCAGACACACAGCACAGATATAGCCTTCACGATCCCGGCCGGGCAGCTCCTCATCCTCACTGCTGCTAGATGGGTTCCCTGTAGAGCTCTACAGCAGAGTGAGAGAGCAGAAGAGATGACTCAGTGCTGCTATTAAACTCAACAATCTGCTGAGCTTCACCTTTACTAGGGAGCATCGCTTGCAGTGTTAGGCTGATGGCTCGTATAAACAGTGTTTTGACTTGACTTGTTGGACTGTCAAACACACAGTAAGATTCCCTGAACTGTCCTGTTTTGGATTGTGTCACAGGCTGCCCACAGGGGTGTTGTGTCCCACACATGACTCCTCTGGTGCACAGGGACTGTCTGCATAATCACAGCTCTCCCACCCATGGGGACCTCCAGAGCCCATGCCCCTTGTTCCCTAGGTGTGTCATTATCACCAAATACACATCTCATAAAAGCATCCACATCCCACTTGACAACCCAGAAACGCTTCCTGTGGGCACCAGAATTCTAACATCAACATCTCAGATGGAATCTATTAGTGCCTATAATAAAGTAAAAACCCATCCTCTTTTACATAAATGAATATGAGAGCATTTTAATTGACTGGAAGTGTGTGCACTCCAAAGGGAAAATATACAGCCTACCACCAGAATTATTAAAAGTGAAATAAAAATGTAGGTTTGGGAAACTTCTGGGAAATTTCTGTGGACAATGACAAATGAAGGAGCAAAAGATGTTACTGCATTTGAGTATTAGTAATCAGACCAAAAGCAGGAATTATAGGACCAACGCTTTCTAAGAGCTGTCTTGTGTGGGTTTTGATTTCATAGAAGACACTTTGGGGTGTTGTGCATTAAAGGATAATCAAAATCATTGTGAAGAGCACTACATTTTAATTTTAACAATCATTTTAAATCTTTAATCTGGTTTTACTTGAAATTTGACATCAGTGATAGAGGAGCATTAATGCTGATGTGTTTATTGCAGTGAATTCAGAATCACTAATGCAGAACCTGTTGATTGTTGAAAGATGCCCTCTGCTGGAAAAGGATAAATTCTGAATTAATGATCTGTGTGAGTGAACATTCAGCTTTATAATGTGCTAGAGAAAAAAGAAGTAATGAATAATATACAAATATAGGAATATATGTGAGAGATACTGTACAGCCAGTTGACCATTATCACAAAATAAACCCCAATATTAAAGATTAATTTGAGAAAAATATTTGAAGAAAAATGGCCCATTACAATGTAGAAAACAATCAGTCTAGAAACAAAACAAACATTGAAAAAAGTAATTTATAATATATAGTATAATATAGTATAGTATTTTAATATAGTAATATAATATTGTAATATATAAGCCTACATCATTATTATTATTATTATTGTTATTATTATATCTGTAAAAAATTTGAAAGTACGTTTTCCTCTAGGTTTACTCTCACCCAGCTCTTTGTCTCTTACAAGTTTGATGTTTTTCTGGCTGATATTTGCATTGTCTTGGTTTAGGTTTTATATTTATCACAAAAGTAATACTGTAGTCCCCTGATGCCATTTTACCCAAGTTACCCAAGTGTAAATACATGCTTGATTGCGTTTCTGTTTCACCTGCACGTTCTCCTGCTGCTGGCTCTGTCTGCAGCACTCTCTCCTCCTCTGTCTCCTCCTCAGGCTCTTCAGTCGCTTCCTCTCTCTCTTACCCAGCCTGCGTTCCCCAGTGGGAGTGGGTGTAAGCAGGGATGAAGCCACGCTGAGCCCTGCTGGAGCTCTGCCAGTCTGTTCTCCAGCCTCTTGTTCCTCCTCAGAGCTGCTGAGAGACATCAGAGGAGCTCTGCGGTTGAAGGAGCCGCCCGCCTCCTGATCCTCGCGAGAGATGCGTGAGCCTCTAATAATATCCGACCTAACAGGTTCTAGATCAGACCTCCTCGAAAGCATCGCAGCCCTGCTATAGGGAGGAGGACTTGTCCTATGGCATAGGGAAGTGGAGGCCTGCTGGCTGGCCGTGGACCTGTGCCCTGCCTGGAGATCACAGTCTGGAAAGTGCAGTTCAGAGTATCCTCGGGAGTTTTGCTCCCTGTAATAAGCCTCCCGGTGGGGGTTTGTATAGTCCAGACTTAACGTCTTCCTGTGGGCTAGTCTGGCTCCAAGTTTGGCCTTCTGCAGAGGCCTGACCTCCAAACACAGGGCCTCCGCCGTGCGCCCAAGGTCCTCTTCTCCATGTGAATCCATCTCAGATCGGACAACTCACTGCTGAACCGAAACCTCCCCCCCCACCCCTCTGTGCCCAACTCTGCAGCAGGCCAGGAAACATTTGAGTTCATTGTTGAAGAGGTGAGCAGGAACATACTGGCCCCCTGAGGTATTTTGCACTGTTGACAAAGGTAAAGCCCCCTAAATAGTGGCAGTTCAGCGACCCGATTGTCTCTGGGGGCCTATAGAATTCAAACAACCCACAATGCATGCATTGTGTTATAAGGGTGGCAAAATTAGGTGAAATAACTAGACCAACCTTTTTCAACAGACACCGTCAGCTCTTTTTCTATCTGAACAATCGGCAGCATATGGGAATATGACAGTCACGCTGACTGAAACGAAATCTGTGGTCATGTTATACAGTTTGCATGAGTGGCTTCTACTTGACGCTTCATTTTTCTTTTTATTCATACACTCATTAAGTTAGAAGGACAAGTTTTTACAATTATTTTATTTTAAAAATTATAATTTGAATTAAATATTATATAATATTAATATAATTATTAATATATTCTTAATAGTTAATTCATATTAAAATATTTATATATAATATATTTTAATGATATCTTTAAAAAAATGTCAACTTCATTGATGGGAACAGATAAAAGATACATGTAAAACAGTAAAAGATATCTAAACTCTTAATGGCAAGCAAAGAAATTAATAATACGTTTATAATAATAGGCCAATAATAAGAATATTTTTTATAATATTGAATAATAATATTTTTTTAATGCGACAAACAACTGTCTTAGCTTATGTCCTCCAGAGTAAAGGGCATAACGAGTAAAATGGTGATGTCTTTTTAATTGCCCTCTGCACAGTTGTGAATATGCAAACTTTCGTTGAGCTCAGTTTTTTCACTCTTCTCACAACTTTGGCATGTTTTCAAAGACACATACAAGTTGAATGCCATTACACAAGGATACGTAAGCATGTTATCGCACATTTTTCTTTATTAATCATGCATATTGATAGGCTTTGCGATAGCCGTAGTAAAAAAAAAAAAATCTATTGATATTATTTATATTCCAGCCCTTTTTCAGTATTAAATGAGGTGAGAGAAGGAAAGTCTTGGCTGCATGAAGTTAAGAGTGATCTGAATCGCTGGGAAGAGGAGTCTCGTTCCACAATACGCCCTCATTATTTTCTTTCATCTTTTTGCCATGTTCTCACCAGATGGCAGCAGATTTCCGTTCTGGGGAACTCATGGAACTGTCCGCGGTGCTGAAAGTGCATTTCCCGATGCATCTCTGCAACAAAAGTCATAGGCCTATAGAGTCCATCTAATAATCTAATAACCATAAAAAGCTTTGTGATATTCACAACATTATTACTGTCATGATATATTACTGAAAAAAATGGTAACCTAAAAATGGTTCTAAATGAACTGGTAGCCTATTATTCCAATCAAAAAAATATTATTTAGCATCACTGAATAAACCAAAGTACATTAATTCAAGCAAAACTCATTTTTTATTAATCAAAACAGGTTAAAATAGATCTTTAAGGCAACAATTGCAGGTTACGACTTTTTAGAGTGTAATGATCATATAATAGCCTATTAACGGTTACATTTTTAAAAATGATATTATTTGTATACACATTTTTAATTCATTGTAATTTATTCATCAGATCTAGCTATATGCACTGTATTTTCTCATCATTTCGTCATAATTATCTTTATTTCCAACAATTAAACGTATACACATTAATTTGTCTCAAGTTTCAAGCTGATTTTCTTTATCTGCAACGAAAATCAAATTGGTAGAAAGAGTGCAAGGACTTTTTCACTGCAAAACTATAATAAACAAATAAAAACGTTTCAGACGGCTGTGTGAAGAAATACAATCGATTTTCATATAACATATTTGCAGAAAATGTGCCTTTGTCAGCAAAACAAGTTCCTCAGAAACAATTTACCACGTTGTTGGATTTGCCTGCGCTACTTTCATAACAGCAACTGTTGAATATCTGAAAACATATTGTACTCGAACACTACACATCCGAAAGGACAACTTTGTCCTGCTGTAAAGCTTGCACGGCCGCTCTGCAAAGTGCGCGCGCCATCTCTGACGCACTTAGCACGACTCGTATAAATGAATTCACTTCGTCACTGGGCGCCAATGATCGCAGCTCGAGCGTGCGGCACTTCCTGAGCCCGGAGCCCGCCATGCGTCTTCAGAGCAGCGAGGTGACCGGCGCGAGGGACCGTCTCTGAGTGACCGCTCTCACCATGGAGAGTTACAACAACACCACAGAAAGCCAAGACTGGAGCGGTAACGCAACGACAGTTAGCGAAGTTGCTTTGAGTTACCAAATAATCGGCTCGCTTTTCCTGGCCGCGTTAATTCTGTTTGCCATATTAGGAAACGCTTGTGTCATCGCTGCCATCGCCTTGGAGAGATCGCTTCAGAATGTGGCCAACTATCTCATCGGCTCCCTGGCCGTCACAGACCTCATGGTGTCGGTTCTAGTGCTACCCATGGCAGCCCTGTATCAGGTTCTGAACAAATGGACTTTGGGACAGGAGATGTGCGATATTTTCATCTCTCTAGACGTGTTGTGCTGCACCTCTTCCATCCTGCACCTGTGCGCAATCGCTTTGGATAGATACTGGGCCATCACTGATCCCATAGACTATGTGAATAAAAGGACCCCGAGACGAGCGGCTATCTTGATTAGCCTCACTTGGCTAATAGGATTTTCCATTTCCATTCCTCCCATGTTGGGCTGGAGGAAACCAGAGGACCGGGCAGATCCCGACGCGTGCACAATCAGCCAAGACCACGGGTACACCATCTACTCAACTTTTGGAGCTTTCTACATCCCCCTCATTCTCATGCTGGTCCTCTACGGGCGGATATTCCGAGCGGCGAGGTTTCGCATAAGGAAAACCGTGAAGAAAACCGAGAAAGCTAAAATCGCGGACAAATGCCTGGCGGTGTCTCCGGCGCTGTTCCCGAGGAAAGCGAACGGCGAGGTGAGCAAAACTTGGAGGCGAAGCGTGGAGCCGCAGCCGGGACCGTGCGTAAATGGTGCGCTCAAACACTCGGACGACGGAGAGTCGTTCGAGATTACGGAAGTTCAGACCGTCTCCAGAAACCACTTGAGCCTGCCCAACAACCCTCAGCCGTGCTTCGAGAGCAGGAACGAGAAAAACACGGAAGCGAAGCGCAAAGTGGCTCTGGCCAGAGAGCGCAAAACGGTCAAGACTCTGGGAATCATTATGGGCACGTTCATTTTCTGCTGGCTGCCCTTCTTCATCGTGGCGCTTGTTTTGCCTTTCTGTCAAGACTGTTTCATGCCTGAGTGGTTGAGGGCGGTCATTAACTGGCTCGGATACTCCAACTCACTTTTGAACCCCATCATATACGCGTACTTTAACAAAGACTTCCAGAACGCGTTTAAGAAGATCTTGAAATGCAAATGTATTAGACAGTGAGCGATGCTGTTTAACGGATGCTAATATGCAGATATTGATTGTTAAAGAACTGCTCTAAAGGCATTAATACGAACGGACCCAGTGCGGGACAGTACAGCACAAGAAGAGGTAGAGCTCTGTCCTTGTGTATTTGTTTATCTGTGAAGTTTATCTGCTTCCACCACAAAAAAAATTGCATATACAACTGGATGGATTCAGATTAGACCAGGACTCTCAGACCAGCTGTGTGCATTCAATAATAAAGCCCTTAAACAAACAAACAAAAAATGCTTTTATTTTACTGTATATGATGAAAGCCACCTTCCTCCGAGCAGGAAGCTGTGGTGGAATTGTAAGCACACAGAGATGTCAAGATCCAGCAGATCATTTATGTAGAAAAATGTAATGTGAAACCATTTCTCATTTCTATTTATTTTCTGCAGTTTTCTTATATGACATGGACTGACTGGAAATATCTTGAAATAAAACATAAATCTAGATCACAAAAATGGACTGCATTTGAATCATTGCTTTTGGGGTGGGATGGGGCTCTTTAATGAGGTTGGAAAGAAAAAAAAATCACGTGGTTAACCACACACTGTTTAGGTGTATAATTTAACAAAGTCATGAACAAAAATATAAATTATATTTAAATATCAGTTAGTATGACAGTATAATGCAACCTCCCTAAAAGGATTATGTTCTTTTCTCTTTGGCATATAACGAAGCTCTAGGTAAGCCAAAAATATTTAAATTGCATTCAAATATGTCCACTTAGATAATAAAGCACTATAAAGCGTGTGTTAAATGTCAGTGACGGTTAGTATCAGAGATGCAGAGGGTATGCAATGATCAGTTTGCCTCAGGCACAGCTAGGCTATTACCCATGGGGCCTTTGTTCCTCTAATTTTGCAGTCATGCCACGCTGTATTAAAAAGTAACTTAGAACCCATAAACCAGTTCAAATGATTAAAGATGAAAACCCTTCTGTTTGTTCTCGAAGGTTTTAAAGAGCCTAATAGGAATAGTTCACCCAAAAATTAAAAATTGATGAAAATTTACTTACCCTCAGGTCATCCACAATGGAGATGAGTTTTTTTCTTTGGAGATTTGAAGAAATTTATTACATCACTCGCTCTCCAATGGATCAGTGAATGGGTGCCGTCAGAATGAGATTCCAAACAGCTGATAAAAACATTACAATAATCCACAGGACTCCTATCCATAACATCCTGTGAATCAAATCGAATGTGAAGGTGTGTGTTTGTAAGAAACAAATCCAATCGTTAAGATGTTTTTAACTTTAAACTATTGCTTTCAGCCAAAATATGAGTCCTCTGTTCATAATATTTATTGCTTCAGTGAAAAAGTCATTTTATCTGAATCATAAGAGTAATATAAGCACATAAAGCACCGAAACAGTTCTAAATGAATACGTTGGTAGATTTTGATGTGATTATCGACTTTTAGACTGAAGGAAGCGTTATTATGGATTATGAACTGCTATTTTGGTAATTGTTAATTGATGGACTACAGTCGTTGTGATGATTTATCATCTGTTTGGACTCTCATTCTGACGGCACCCATTCACTGCAGAGGATTCATTGGTGAGTAAGTGATGTAATGCTACTAAATTTCTCCAAATCTGTTCCGATGAAGAAACAAACTCTTCTACATCTTGGATGACTTCAGGGTGAGTACATTTTCAGCAAATTTTCATTTTTGGGTGAACTGTTCCTTTAAAGTCTAAGGCAAATAAAAATGACTTCAGCTATCCTTACAGACCTCCTCTGGTAAATTGAATTGGCTTACTGTTTGTCACCCCAAACATCTTTTACACGTGTCTCCAGATGTTTAATTCTTTAAAGCTAGTCCTATAGCTTATAAACCTCCTCTACTTCCAGTGACATTTTTAATGTATCAAGTCAGTGGCCACATGCACAGTGTGATGGGAGAGGCAATGGTGCAGAAATGTTATTCAAATAACATCCTAAGGCTCTGCCCACACAGAACCCTGGCAAAATATAAATGTCAGAAAAGATAAATGGAAAATACGCAACGTAATGTTTATGATTTGCCTTTCCCCCTACATTTGTAAACGTGCTATTTTACTGACACTGTCATGTGACGAGGACGTTCGGAGGAGCTGACAGCATTGATAACATGACAATGGATATTGTGATTGAAGACAAAGCCCTCACTGTAATATCCTCTGTAGGAGTGAAATTTTGCTGACTCACTCCTTTAGCACATAGAGGACTAATTTTACCCATTTTCACTTGACATTTTTTAAAATGTTCCAGCATTTCTCATGACAGTGGTCATGCCCTCGTGTCAAAGTTATAAATGGCCAGCCACTAACTTTGGCTTGATTGGAAACTATAGGGGAAAGGCACAATATGTATTCCGCCCCCTTGTGCCCTGGAGTAAATTGAAATTGCCGTGAGGGACATTATCAAGGTCATTCTAACCTTGATACAACTATTTGTGAGGCTAAATGACAGTGAAAGAACATTTTGAAGTCACTCTCATCTTCTGAGGAAAGTCTCAGTCGAGAGACAGCTAGTTTTTTTAATGTGGCTGTTAGTTACTCAGCTGACCTTTGCTTTAGAGTATTAAGAAGAGATTAAGCTGCAAGTTTGTCATTTCAAAAAAGTGAGATATTATCTATAACCTATGAATCATCACTTCCTTGAACTTAAACAAGCTCTGATGGATCTTTCCCCGTTGAATAGCTGAAAGCATATGAAATTATTATAAAAAGCTGTATCTGTACGATAAGTTGTGATAAAAACAAACGCAGTGTTGAATCTCTGGATTGTAGCACATGACCTTGTTGAGCGCTCCTATTAAAAGGACATCTAAAATCAACACATTATTCTAGATTAAAAAAAAAAAAAAAAAGAGCTGCTCGAATGGATGTTTAATTCCTTTACAATTCAGGCTAGTGTAAGGTAAAAGTTTGGTGTTGATAAGAATGTTTAATGTTTATGAAAGATCATTCTTTTGGTGACCAAGGCTGTTATTTGATGAAAAATACAGTAAAAACTGTAATACTGTTAAAAATTATATTTTATAATAACTGTCTTCTATTGTAATATTTACCCCTATGATGGCAAAGTCTTCAGTGTCACATGATACTTTAGAAATTGCTCTAATATGCTGACTGGTGATTAAGAAACTGTTGTACTACTTTAATATTTTTTGGGAACCATGATCATTTTTTTTCAAGGATTTTTGATGAATAAAAAAGTTTAAAAGAACAGCATTTATTTGAAACAGAATTCATTTGTAACATTATAAATGTAATGCATCCTTACTGAATTAGCATTAACTTTAAAAAAAAAATAAAAAAATAAAAAATCTTGTACTGACCTTGAAGTTTGAACAGTGGTGTATTTTTTTGCAATCTATTAAAAAATGTTAGGATAAATAATATAAAATACAAAACAACATAACACAATATAAATATGTCTAATATGTCTAGGCTCTTTCAAACATAATGAATAATTATGCAATGCATTGATTTCTCCCAATGGCACTTTCAATGTTTTATCAGATGTTGTATTATGGTATTTCAGTGAGCTAATTTTAGAGGTAAATTTACAAAAGGGATGAAAACAAATTCTTTTTAAGGCTGTTAAAGTGAAAGGCCCTAATGTAAAGATGAGTTCACGCTAATGCATGTTTAGTGAGTCATTATCTCAGTCATTTCAGCTTCTGTTTCAGTGTTGGTTTTGGAGAGGGTCAAACCAAAGAGCTTTATGGGATCAAAAGTCCTCCGCTGGGATCATGACAACATTTATTCAAAAAGAAACAGAATGCAAGCTAGTTCATTAAATAGACAGATATTTCTGTTCTGCAAAGGCAAGTTTATATATATATATATATATATATATATATATAAACTTGTGTGTGTGTGTATAAACACACACACACACACACACACACACACACACACACACACATATAT
>JAFVLL020026513.1:70220-121919 GCA_021397915.2 Tor tambroides
GCAAAGGAGAAGTGCTCACTAACACAGATTTAGACAGATTTGTGAACAACATTTGAGCGAAATAGGCCTTTTGTGTACATAGAAAAAGTCTTAGATCTATTAGTTCAGCTCATGAAAAATGGGGGCAAAAACAAAAGTGTTGCGTTTATAATTTTGTTCAGTATAGTTAAATGTCATAATTTATTAATTCCCTAATAACATATTAAATTAACTAATAGTGTAAATTCATGTTAATTACCACAATGGGTTGAAGCATGCATTTCAGCTTCCAGTTGTCTGCTTTAATTAATCATTAGCTAATGATTTGCAAAGGCTTTTCTTGTTGAGGCACATGACTAATTCAAAATCCAAAACCACAATGACATATTACCTAACAATTAGTTAATTGTTCTGCGCCTCAACAAGTAAAGTCATAACATAATGATACCTTTGCAAATCATTAGCTAATGATTAATTAAAGCAGACAACTGGTAGTTGAAAGGCATGACTTTGACCCAATGTGGTAATTAGCATATGAATTCACCTCATTAGTTAATATAATATGTTATTAGGGAATGCATACATTAACACATTTAACTAATAACAATTTATTGATTACTTAATCTATCAATGTTCATTAGTTTCTGATGCAGTAATCATTAATAAATGGTTTAGTTCTTCATGAGTTATGCATTAACTCATTTTAATAGTAAAAAATGATCTGTGCATTGGTTAAGCATTATTTAATGCATATTTGTGCACCCGTATTGTAAAATGTTACTGAAAATTCTGTCATTAAGGACATTAAAATAGTCCATGTGACATCAGTAGTTCAACCCAAATGTTATGATGCTATGAGAACTTTTTTTTGCGCAAAGAAAACAAAAATGATGACAATCAATTAATCACAATTCTTTTGCACAAGGGTCATTTCGTAACATGTTAAACTGAGTGTTAAGACATTTTGACATTTATTTTGGCATTTTGAAGGTCTGTGGTTAACGTGACTTTAAACAAAACTTTCACCTTTTGTTTTACAACATGAAGTATGTTTTCATACCCAAACATGAATACAGTGCTTTAATGTTGTGAAACAAATCATGGAAGTCTCTTCAAATAATGCTAACCATAGAAATCAAAAACTGCCTTTTGAAAAACCCATTTGAAATTCCTGAGTGAACCCATGGATTGAAACTGTAAATTCTTGCTAATGTTTTTTGAACCTGGTTAGGAAAGTGCTATTTTAAAGACTACAAATAGAAGGAATGTTGCATTCAGGAATGCTTGGCTGTAACGATTGTGTCGTTGTAGAGCAAACGAACAGCTGCCGTTGCAAGACAAGTGAGGAATGCTCATCCCTGGATGCTTGGATCCATGTGTGCGTGCAGCAGGAAGGAGCGTCTGCACCAGTGACAATGACAGAATGTGAGGTGGCTGTGAGGAAATGCAGAGGAGAGGCTGTCCGCATTGTCAGCATTCAACCCTGTCAGTCATAATTTCAGTCTAACAAATTAAAATGTAACCTAAATACAATCAGTAAAACTACAAAGACAAACACAATAACACTACAAAGCTAAATATAGGCTATAAAAAAAACTAGACCACAGTCACCTGACTTCAACGTCACACTTTAGTTTTCCTGGAAGTTTGAGTTAGAATAGTTTGCTGGAGCATGAATATAAACACAATGAGGCTGTGAAAATGGACTAGTAAGTAGATGAGTTTTCCTGTTTGCTGTGTGATTATATTTAATGTCCCAGACAACCTCTGCCTTTTTCAGGACAAGTAAAAAAAATCAAAAAAAATCAGAGAATATGTCATAAAATAAAATCAAGCAAAACTATATGTCTTCCCCTTCCTTGACTTTTTGGTTAGCCTAATCACCAGCAAAAAAATAAAATAAAAATGAAAGCACAAGTTAAACCAACATTGCGGTGTATTCCTGTCAACCTGTTCTGGACTTCCACTGGGCTCTGAACAGCATCATATTGAGCCAGCTCCAGACGTCCTGCCAAACTCCTGACAACCAGCCCGGACTCCGCCAACAGCTTGTCCAGCATCAGCACTGCAGCCAAATAATTAACCTGAAAACCATGTCTGTTCCTGTAAATGCTTTTTTTGCACCCTCCATTACTGCTTCAGCATTGTTGCGAGAACGTAAAAGAGTAGGCACTGCTGCCAGGTGCGAATTTCACAGCCTTCCTATTAATGTGCTAACAAATCCAATTACTTATAACTGACTGATATCCAAACATGATAAATTTAATGGGAGACGTTGAAATTGGAGCCTGTGACCTGTCAGAAGGTTGTTCTGAGAATCATGGATAATAGGGTGGATATCAGATGGTTTATATTGTTTCTTGCTGAAAATCTGACTAATCTGAGTTTCCCTGGAAAGAGGGTAATATCTATTGATACTGACTTTTATTATTCCACTGATTAATATCTGTACCCTTGCTTATGGTATTCTGTATGTTAAATAAAACGATTTTTAATACAAGACACAAAGTTCCAGTTTGTTAAATCATTAAAAAAAGGTTTATTACCAATGTAAAACAACACTGCGCCTTTTCATAAACACTACAGTATCTTCACCATGCCTGACACATTTAGAACTGTTATTAATAAGCAAGACCCATGCTGAGCCCCTCCAATCTGGACTTATATCACACCAGATGGATAGACATGCCACCCTTTACTGACAATCTCTTTAAAAGAATCACAGTTTTGAAAAATAATTCAGAGCGCTAGGTTTACATTGTATATGTACATCTCTAAAATTTCCATTTATAGATATATTCTTTATTTACAAAGGCTTCTTCAGGTATTATATACTCCTAAAGGCTGAAACAAAAAGAAAAAAAGTTACAGGATTTCGGTTTATGGAAGACTAAATAATACTGTAGTAAAAATATGGTAACAGCAAAAAATAAAAACAAAATCAGATCAAAAGAACCAGCATTCACTCATGTTGCAGTAAAACTGTTTAGCATAACCTCTGCTCTAATTAGCACTCTTGATCACCTCATTACAACACCGGTCTTGACAAAAAGCACAGCATATGAATCGTGTGGACAAACTTAGAAGTATTCATACTACAAACCATTTTCTTTACTAAGCATAACGTAGACGAACATTCAGTTAAGAATGAAAATCAGCCATATTGATCAATTATATAGTGTTTGTATGACTACTGATGTTACACAGATATTACTATTTATTCTCATAGCAGTAGGAAATTGGACAGAACTCACCAAAAGAAAGCACTGGTTTGGGAAATGGCAGTAGTACTATTGATTGGTGAGTGTCACACATTGTGAGGAAACGCAGTCATTTGTGACTGGATTCTGGGAGAGAGAGCTCTTAGCTGGACACCAGACAACAGAGGCCAAAGAAACGCCGCTTTCTCTGCCGGACTAACGGGTATGGCGTCAGATTCAACAAACTGCTGTCATCTGTATTTATACATAAACAGAGTAATACAGCAAACATTAATGAATCATCTGTCCTTTCATTGGCCATTATATACAGTATACATTTAACAAAATATTATTTTTAATTCAACATTCAAAAATGTTGTTACCATCTAGGCAACAATAGCTCCAAACTGCAAATCTAATTTTGGAATAAAATCTATGGAAATAAAAATAAAAATGTGACCACTTGGGGAAGAAACTGCACTATTAGCCTATTACTATTGCTATTATTTTCTGGCAAATAATTCTATTAAGTATAAGACCATCTTTAATGCTAAGTGAATCTTACATATTTTGCTGTTCAAAAGTTTGGGGTCAGTATAATTTTTTTTCAAGAAACTGATACTTTTATTCAGAAAGGATGCATTAATAAAAAATGACAGTAAAGACATCTACAATGTAACAAAATATTCAAACAGGTTTCAGACAAATGCTGTTCTTTAAACCCCTTAACTGTAATTTTAACCCCTTAAAGTGTAGTTTAATAAAGCAATAAGCCCCAAGAAGCCATGGTTTACAGTAAATTTATAACAGCTAAGGGGCGTTGTTAGGCACGACGCGAAGCTTAGCTGTTATAAATTCACTGTAAACCACGGCTTCACGGGGCTTATTGCTTTTATAAAACGGTTATTCCATATATGTAGTAAGGTTTCACAAAATAAAACAGAGAAAATAAAGTGTCATGATATTAATAAAAACAGTATTCTTCCACCAAACAATGTAGTTCCTCAGAAACAGTTGTGGTTGCCAAGCAATACATGAAGTAAACAAAGGTGTAGGTTTGTAGAGTAATTTACAATGGCTTCAAACACGGCTCAACCAATCAGAATCAAGGACCGGAACTATCCCTTTTATAAAGTGTAATTTTAACCCCTTAAAGTTTACTTTAATATATTACAATTAAATCCTTAATCTAATCATGACAAACTATATATATAATCTTGACAAAATACATATTGCTGGAAAGGTCTAAGTCTCAAGATTCCATATTTGGTGGTTATTTTGTGATAGAAGTAATATTGAGAGAGAAATTTATACATTTATACATGACAGAAAAAGGCATAAAAAAATTCAAATGGAGTCTGGATTGCACCCGCTGGCTGTTTGTGGTATAACACCTAAACAAAATTGCATAGGAACCTAAATTTTTTTTTATATCAACTTCAAATTTGCAACACAACTTATTTAGACATATGGCTTTAATTTTATAGCAACTTTGGATTAAAAATTATTTATATAAAATAAAAATATTACAGTACATTTTCTTTACAGTAAATTTAAACTTCTATAACTTTTTTATACTTTCATTTGAAATGATTTCACTTCACTTTAAAAAGACACCAACCTTAGGTCTGTATTCAAAAGTGTTCATGAATTATAACAATTTAAGTTTGGATAGTGCGCTTTCACGTCTATGTTCAAAAAGGTGGGGTGACAGTTAAGAGGTTAAACTTTCTATTCATGAAAGTAAAAAATATCACGATTTTACATTGATAATAATAAGATATATTTCTTGATCAGCACATTAGAATCATTTCTGAAAGATCATACGACAAATGCTGAAAATTCTGCTTTGCCATCACAGGAATAAATTACATTTTAAAAATATATTAAAACAGACAACCGTTTCTTAAATACAATTTTACAATATCACTATTTTACTGTATGTTTGATCAAATTAATGTAGCCTTGGTGAACATAAGATTTTCTTTCAAAAACAAAAACTCTTACAGCCCCAAACATTTGAACGGTAGTACAGATTAACAATTTGAGACCTTCATACTGTCTGATGGCCATTTAGTGTAAGTTTTCAATGCATTTGTTGGTAAAATATTCAGAAAGGCGAGAGATATTACCTTGGTTCTTCAGTGGTAAAGGCATGGTCTCCCTGAGTTTGCTTAGCAGATTTTTCATCTCTGTCATGTCCCTAGAACATCGAGGAACCGTTTCAGATTCAAACTGTCAATTTCATAGAAAAAAAATGAAGATCCTTTTCAGCAGCTCTGACTATTCACCTCTCGATGTTCTCAATGTCTGTGGCCACCAGGAAGTATGTCTGCGGACAGTCGGGCGGAGTGGAGGACGTGTCTTCCAGGATTGGGATGTCAGAGCTGTCCTCTTTCTTACTGTCAACCTTTGCAGCTCCTGAATGATGTTTTCCTGGAACACATACAGTACAGTGAGACATCACAGACAACAGACTCTAGAGAAACACAAATGGTCAAAATATGTCATCTCAAGGTTTGACCCCAGGGCAACAAGTCAACATGCTCCCAGAGCATCCATATTTACTGTTTCTGATAAGCTCAAATCAGATACAACTCAACTAAACTATCATTGTTAACTAGTGTAAACATTAAGCCACTTGAAAGCTCTACAGTTGGACAAGCCAGGCTTCATCAACACCAATTTCCTGTCGCTGGTGTGGCTGTTTCCCGCTGAGAGCCCAGGGGCGCCCTCACGGCATTACCTTTCCTGTGGAGCTGCAGGGATCCCAGCAGACACACAGACTTCAGCATCTCTGTCAGGTACATTTCCAGACAGCACTGCAGCTGGATGAAGAGGCGGCAGATCTCCGGATGTATTTCTCCATCTTCTGGGCTGTGAAAAAAAAGCATCAATAATGCATCTTAGATCTGGATTCTGCAGAGTTCTGGCCTCAAGCCCTATGCTTCAACCTGTCTAATTTCTCACAAGATACATGTCCATGCATTCCTATGTCTCACAGTCCACAACAAGTGACCAGTGAGGGAAATCATGAGTTTCAGATACATTGCATGTCATGCTATGCAATATAGCCATAGCACTGACTGCATATTTTGGTTGTTTCAGCCTTTTGATGATATTTAATATATTTGTATTTATTATTTGCACTGAAATTGCTTAACAGTGTCTTTTTCCAATCTGGAGGACCATAATTTCAATTAAACAGCCACTGTAGATTCAAAAATCGGAAACATTAAAAATCAAATTATGGCACTGTTTTTCGCTAAATGAATTTCATTTAAATGCATATAATATAACAATACAAAATAAACAAAAATATTTTGAAAATGCGAAGCAGACTAAAAGTAAATTGAATTTTGAGTTGATATATGGAAACAGAACTGATTCACAGAAATACATCAAACTTTGATGTTTTAATAGCAAAAATGGTAAGTCTTGATGGTTTAAGAGGACTATGAAACTAAAAAAATAACAGTCTTTATGAAACATAATGTCCCAATGAAAAGCCATTGAAATCATGCCAATATTCAAGATGACAGCAAAATCATTGTGAATATATCATGAATATTCAATACTATATATCTCCCTAAGTAGATGTTTGACTATTTCTGAGCAGCATGTTTACAAGGCTGTACAGACAATCTAGAGCTCTAAACATATTAGCTCAGTGGCGAGTGAGAATTCTCAGAAAATCATATTCCTCAGAATCCTACGCCTGTAATTACTGCTCTGTAATTCCCAGGTGTAATTCTGTGGCATGGTGGATACATTATTTTCCTGTTCTTGAATTACTTGGAACAGAGAGATGCACCAAATGCATGCATAAAAGATAAATCATGTAAAGCAAGGCCATAGCCACGTCCTGACCATTGTAGCAAACCATTTTTTAATGAAGTATAAAGAAATAGATAACTGAGGGAAATGCTAGTTGTATTTCTAATAATCATTTTGAATTACTTGCAAATAATATTTTAAAATATGCATACATTCACTCTTATTTGTACACTTAATATGTTGAAAATGCAAAAACGTGTCTTGTCTCATCACATTCAGTTCAGAATCACATAAGTGATACCTTATTTTGATTCAGTTTTAGGCTGGTTTGAATCACTTTATATTATTGTCGGTTGTTTTGTTACTTTCATCTTACCTTGCTCTCTTTCAAATCTAAAACTGAAGCTTGGTGCTGGAATTCACACTAGGTTTCTGTGTACAGTAACCTCACCTTTAATTTGACTGACCACATCAATCATTTTGACATTGATGAGTGCTGTCAGACCGCTGAGGCAGACCAGCTTAAAATGTAACTTTAAAACCTTTTTGTCATCCTAGCAGCAAACAGAGCGGTGCATAATCAAGTGCAGCAGAGCAGTGCAATTATTCTGGTGGGGACAATTTGGCCATTTCTAATCAAAAGCTGTAGTATCCATTCATGTAACAGCCATGTGATTTATGGTAAATGCACAGTAGAAAGTATCATTTCCAACTTAATTAGCATTTACCCTGCTCTCCAAATATAGTGCATGATATGACATTCAGCACTAGCTGCTATCTATTACCTAAATGTTGCTGCGAAGGTGAAATTTTGACATATATATATATATATATATATATTTCAATATATGACACGATTTCAGTAGGGGGCCCATGACCCCTAGGGAGGCCTCAGGGTTACTGCAAGCTAATTATTGTTTGATAAACTCATTTTTGTGAAAGGAATGAAAAAATGAATGTAATTTTTTTTTTGATTTGATTTTAATTTTAAACAAAGCTAATGCTTAGCTGTCTCATTCACCCTCTCACATTAAAATGTACTGTTAATATGTACTGTACATATATGACTCTTTGCATCCACAATCAAATACTTGAGCCTATAAAAGTGTGTATGTATGTTTTTACCCTGATATTGCAGAAAGGTTTTGATGTGCAGTCCGTGCCATCTCACAGCCTTTTGTGCGTGTCTTGTGCATTTCCGCACGGAGAGAGGGACAATCAGCGGAAATCTCTCCAATAGAGATAACCAACTCCCTATAGAGGGCCACAAGTGTATTGAACTCCTGGACAACCTGATGGAAGAAAGAAAACAAATGCAAACTGAGAAAATACAGGGCTCATAAAATCATTTTAACCTTGAAAATGTATAAAGCATATAAAGGAAATATGACAACACATTGATGAAAAGACATGTATGACTTGTCAAGATTTTTTTTTTTTCATTCTGAACACTGAAACAACCTGACAATGCCACAAAGGTAAAACAGGCTATTTGTTGGAGAGCAGCGCCACAGGCGACAGATGCTCATGCCATTTTATCAATATTTGGTAGAAAGGAAGCATTCAGTGGCAAGCTCTTTTAACATAAATACCTTTAACTAGAATCTATCGTTATTACTCGCTTTCTGTAGTAATCTCAGAGTGATTGCTGTTTTCTTATTATTTCTCTAGTAGCCTAACTATACAAATTAGTATTTATTTCAGTAGTGACTATTCTATTCAGTCTCTAGCACTTATTCACTCACTACTATAGTGAAAAGTATCTGTTACATTACAGATATTGCAAATTTTTGTCATTGAAATATATAGGAATCTGTGAGTCAGATGTCAACTACTGACTGTCCACAAGTTGCTTACAAACACCCCGGCACTTACAAGCAACTCTGGAATAGTTACCAGCAACAACTGGAATAGCCTTCATTTAGAAATAAATGAACAGCTAATATCTGCACCACAGAATTCAATGTCAAAAATTCAAAGCAGTTGGTCAATGTTAGCCCGGCTTGCCACAAGCCTTCTGCCTGTTAATGGGGCAAAGACTCTTCAAACACATCACACAAGCCAGTTTGCTTTCCAAATGTGCTCGCAGTTTTAACCCAAAATGGAGTACTAAATCTCCATGCCATAATCTGCCAAATGAAACGTTGTTTCTTGAAAATCAGCCCGAGAAAACGAAGCTGGAACTACCGCCGCACCACAGGACAAGTCACAGACCTCCAAGCCAAATCATTCAATATTTAACGTCCCTTGTGTCGCATTATACATTTAGGATGTTGGCACTTTCCGAACCCTGCGTGAATTTCAAATAGTGCTGGAACAATCAGCCGGATTCAGAGCGGAATAGTGCTGTGGGTCATGACGCAGGCATATACGCACCATTCTGCAGTCAGCTACGGCACGCAGAGCCTCGCTGCTCTCCCGGCGCTCCGACTCTCTGGACGGGGGCTTACTGCCGATCTGGAAAATGGTCCCGGCTGTTCTGGGGCGGTTTTTGCGCCCATTCGGTGCAGAACTCATGCATACACATCAAGTGAAGAAACTGCCCTGATATAAAATGCTGATTGATCAGTATGCTGCCACTCGTTTGGTAAATTTCTTACTCAGTTGATCGATCTGCCCGTGTCTTGCTCCTGGATTCTCTCCGCATTGCCACGATGCAGAAGCCGAGTCACCTTCATTCACTCCAGCAGAGAGCTGAAGTGTCTTTGCAGGGCTTCGTCTTCTTCAGCAGAGAGAAATGCGATAACAAAGAACCAGATGCAAACATGTCTTGACGCCCCGTATAATCCTTCAACGAAGAAATATCAGCCGCTTTAAAAGGAAACACCTCCTCGCGACAATAACCGCTACTCGAAATAGACTAATATGCGCCGCAAGTTGAAACGATAAACTCTGTATGGCGTTTATTGAGAGAAGGTAGCAGAAGGTGATCTAAGAGCGCTATTCTAACCTTGATAGGTGCAGTTGCTTGAGGCATGACGTGGTTGAACACACTGCACTCTCATAGGATGAGAATACTAATACAACAGATTCACCAACTCTAGTGTGTTCACGGCTTCATCAAATGTGCCACTGAAAGGAAGCATTAAAAATACACAAGTGAAAACATAGGCAGCGAAAATCTATCTACCCTGCTGGAAAAAAAAAAAAAAAAAACACCATAAGCCAAGTTAAAGAGTCTTTCTGGCCTTAGCTGGTCTTCTAGTCTGGTCAAGTGTGTGAAAAGTGTCCAAAACCCTTCTAAACCAAACGCACGGACATATTGGATCAGGCTGGAAGACAAATCATCCTAGACTTGTTTAAAAGTTTTTCAGCAGGTGTCTAAATAAATAAAATAACATACAGCAAATATAATGATGTTTGTGTGCGTGTGTATTCAATAAAACGCTTCCCATGTAAGCCATTTCAAGTGAATCTTATTAAATATTCATAAAAGTAAAGTATCTCAAGGCTGGTTATTAGGAAATGTTGTATTAGTGGTTGACTCATACTGTTTATTGTACCAAATCCTAATTGTATAAAAAGCAAGCAGCAAAATTAGACTTAATATTGGATGAGTTGCTAATGGCAGCCTGTTTTGTTGTACTCTGCCAAATCACTAAAAACCACTGCATTTGAGATACTGTGTGTGTGCGTGAGATTACAACTGATGTCTATGGAGTTGTAGAACATGGACTGGACAATTTTCCAAAGGATGATACTTCTTGCTTTCAACATGAAATATTTATTCAAGTGCAAGAAAAGATTTCCACTACTAAAAGATATTTATTGCTGCTTCAGATTCTTTTTTTTTTAAAGAATTAATACTTGAATATAAAACCTATATATTGAATATAAAATAATAATAACAATTCATCAGATCAATTATTCATCAGAAAGAATCTGTGATCAAGATACAGTAGGAATTAACAAAATTCAGGTCCTTAATATCTTCAGTCAAATTTTATGGAACTCTATGGAACAAAAAACAAATTGTTCCCTCATCTTGTGCAGAGAGAGTTATATATATATATATGTATATATATATATATATATATATATATATATATATAGTGTTGCGAAAGTCTATATTTGACAGAATAATGGTTTAATTACAGATCTAAGACAACAAACTGAGCATTAGGTATTAAGACCAGACAAAGGACCTTTATGGCCAAGTTACAAGTACTGTAAAGGCAAGCAAGTAAGGTTAAAAACAAATGAGATGCTCTTATTCTCAGCATATTATATGAATAGTTTAGAAGCTGACCGGCAGTTATGGATAGTTTACAAACCTCTAGAGAAAACCTTTACAAATGTATTCACACTGAATATACATGTGAATACAACCTGCAGTGAAATGAATAGTCCACTTGTGTGATTATCCATGCAAAGCTTCTCCACACAGTCAGCCAAAATTCTGTTTAAAGCAAACAGATATTAGGCAAACCACAAATTCAAAAATCATGACTCATCTTTACAGTAGACGGATCATCACGCTCTGGAATTTTAGCTGCATAAATTCCTTTCTCTCTGTGATTGGTTGGTGTTTCCTACACAGAGTCCAGAAACAGCTGCAGCGCGTGATTCCCTTCTTGCCGACTTTTGGATCGTCCTAAAAGATCAGAAACACTGCAGACAGCTTCTCTGTGCCTTCTCTTTAAAAAGAGAGGAAGAAGAAATAGCAGAAGAAGCAGAAGATAATGAAGCCAATGACCCAGTTGACAGAGTATATATAGATGATCACCATGTCCATGTCAAATCGCCAGCCATGCGAATCATCCTCAAAGTTGAAGGCATCAAGCCGGTAGCCCCCGTGAGGAAACTGACGTCTGCCGATTGGACTTGCCTGCCTTTGAAAGCCTAAGAAAGAGAGAGTGGGAGAGAAAAAAAGAGCAAGACAAAGAATAGTAAGCATTACTACCAAATGAAGAATAACAACTGAATCTGCAGGGGGGAAATCTTTGGAATAGATGTAAAAATGGTTTTACCTCCAAAAATTCGAAACAGTTTACGGCAGCTCGGAAGAGGCCATTTTGCACAGCCCGCTTTCTGGAAATTCTGCTTCCGAGACAGGTATTCCTTTGGGAAGAAGGTACGAGCTGTATGGTTCAGTTCTGTGAAGAGTGGGATGTGCAAATTTATTTATCTGTGAATCATTAGCTTGTTCAGTGTAATGTGCATTACTTCCAGAAAGCCCAGATTCATTTGAAATGGATTTATCATCTCATCCAGCTTGTTTCTAACATCAGATTCTGTCTGTCATATTTGATGCCATTTTTAGTATTTGAAATAAATACAAAAGTCTAGAGTGCAACTGGAATGAAAAATCCCATTCATTTTCCCACTAAGAAAACTGATTTTTAACAATTCTGTATTAACATTTTAAGACTATGGTACAGTGAAAATAATTTAGTGTAGAAACAATTTTCACTTAGAAATTGGTAGTAAATTTCACAAATAATTACAAACAGTTAAGAAGTAATTGAATTCAACATGAAATTGTGACGCTGAAATACTTAATATAATTAATTTAATTTAATTTAATTTAATTTAATTTAATTTAATTTAATTTAATTTAATCTATCTGCTAGCAGAAACCCCTATGGACAACATAAATGGTAAAAGCACTTCTGGATTCAAAGTGTCTGAAAAATGTAGCACTCACTCTAATGCTCAGTCCCACTAAAAAGTCTGTAATGTGAGTGAAGGATGTTACATTTGATCCTTCCCTTACATTTGAAGGCCACATTAGTTCCATTATTAGAACTGCTATTTAATATCTTCATAACATATTTATATTTCTCTGCCACATCCTTAGCCATAGAGATGCTTTTGTCCATGCATCACTGCATGTCTTGATTATTGCAATGTTCTTTTCTTTGCACTACTATTAGCAGACTACAGTATATTCAAATATTCAGCAGTCAATAAATATATAGTTACGAAATAATTATAAGTTACGAAATTCTTCTTTTGACCTTCTCTGACCCATCTTTCTGAGCTCCTCCATCCTTACATGCCAGTGTAACTCTCAGGTTCTTTAATTTGAGTCTACTTCAGTTAGTACGGATGAATTATTTCGCCAATCCCAGTGTATCACATTCCGTGAGTAATTCTTAGCCTTCTTAATGTAAAAGTCTTAATGGCATTCCTTTTTTGGGGTTTTCACTGTCATGAACTTCGTCCCTCAGATCTGAGCTTAAGCTCTATTCTCACAGCACTTCTCCTCTCCTCACTGTTAATCTTTGTCTTACAGAACTGTTTGAAGGCCAACCCAGAAGGCTAAAGCTACATGTGTTCCCTTGGGAATTTCTAATGGGTTTTAGTCTATTTAGCCTCTCCTATTTGTTATGTACTGTAGTAACCTGTTAGCCTCTTATGTTTATAAAGCACACAAAGGTTTCAAAATTCAGGTTGAGGTATGACTGTGTGTATTTTATGTTGTTGAAAATAATGTGAAAATCTCTTCAAGTAATGTGAACCACAGACCCCGCTATCTAAACCCATAGGAAATTCCAGAGGAAATCGATTGCTTGTAAATCCTAATTGTCTTCAGGGTTTGAGGACTACAAAGCGGAGAGCTCTATTATTATCTTTTGTTTTGTTTTGCTCATTTCCCTCTTTTGATGTTAGCTCACTTCATGCATTGCTTCCTTCCTTGCTAACCTTTTTTGTTTACATTCTGTTCAATGTTTTTTGTTTGCATATTTATGGAGTGTCCTTGAGCTTTGGAGAAAAAAAAACGTATTATTATTATTATTATTATTATTATCAATAATAATAATAATAATAATAATTAACAAGAATAATAATCATGTTATTATTATTAGCTGTTTTTAACAAGTTCCCAAATAAGATTACAAAAAAAATCACAACAACAACAACAACAACAGCTCAAAAAATATTATTAGCTGTTTTTGCGACCTCTTTGACAAATAACATCAACAACAACAACAACAACAACAATAATAATAATAATAACAATAAGCTATTTATTTATTTGTATTTTATTAGCTAGAGTTGTGTTTTACTCTTGGGTAATTCCCAAAAATTGGACAAATTCCCAAAAAGATAAAAAAAAACCCATCATCATCAACAACAACAAATTACAAGTTAATCATGATTATTAGCTGTTTCTGACAAATTCCCAAATAAGATTACAAAAAAAATCACAACAACAACAACAACAACAGTAACAAATTATATATTATTATTAGCTGTTTTTGCAACCTCTTTGACAAATAATAATAATAATACAAAATAACATTGGTAGCTTTTTTATTTTATTTTATTTTACTTTACTTTACTCTTGGGTAACTTCTTTGACAAAAAAAAAAACAATCTACAACAGCAATAATACAATAATAACAACAACAAATTAAATAAATTATTATTATTAAGTTATGTTAGCTGTTTTTGTCAAATTTCCAAAAAGATTCCTGAAAATTACAACATTATTATTATTATTATTATTATTATTATTATTACTACTACTAGTACTAATACTACTCACATTTTCAAAGCGATAACAGAAAATTTAAGATATCATTTTTCTGAAACAAACCTTTTTGGAAGAAGACATGAGTTATGGTGGTTCTGCACAAAGGACAGGGTGTGTTGGTGGGGCAGTTCTTGGCCAGCGTCCGCAGACAAGGCTCACAGAAGACGTGGCTGCAGGGATGGCACATGTATGGACTGAAGTAGACATCCAGACACACAGCACAGATATAGCCTTCACGATCCCGGCCTGGCAGCTCCTCGTCCTCACTGCTGCTAGATGGGTTCCCTGTAGAGCTCTTCAGCAGAGTGAGAGAGGAGAAGAGATGACTCAGTGCTGCTATTAATCTCAACAATCTGCTGAGCTTCACCTTTACTAGGGAGCATCACTTGCAGTGTTATGCTGATGGCTCGTATAAACAGTGTTTTAACTTGACTTTTAACACACAATAAGATTCCCTGAACTGTCCTGTTTTGGATTGTGTTACTGGCAGCCTAGAGGGGTGTTGTGATCCACACATGACTCCTCTGGTGCACAGGGCCTGTCTGCATAATTACAGCTCTCCCACCCATGGGGACCTCCATGCCCCTTGTTCCCTAGGTGTGTCATTATCACCAAATACACATCTCAAAAAAGCCTCCGCATCCCACTTGACAACCCAGCGGACACCAGAATCCTAACATCAACATCTCACATGGAATCTCTTAACGTCTATGATAAAGTCAAAACCCCTCCCTTTTTTATATAAATAAATACACATGAGAGCATTTAGTATTTTAATTGATGTGGCATGTCACACTTGAAGTGTGTACTCCTTAGGGAAAATATACAGCCTACCACCAGAATTATTACCAGCGAAATATAAATAGGATTTCCCTTTCTCGTCACTGTATCATGAAGGGTCCTTAACTTCGTCTGCCAAATCAAAACCTAACCCACTTCTAGCCAGTGGACAATGACAAATGAAGGAGCAAAAGACGTCACTGCATTTGAGTGCTAGTAATCAGACCAAAACCAGGAATTATAGGACCAGCGCTTTCTAAGAGCAGTCTTCTGTGGGTTTTGATTTCATAGGGGACACTTTGGGGCGTTGTGCATTAAAGGATAATCAAAATCATTGTGAAGAGAACTGCATTTTAAATTTAATGATCATTTAAATCTTTAATTTGATTTTACTTGAAATTTTACGTCAGTGATTGAGTGCGCGTTTATGCTGATGACTGAGTTTATTGCGGTGAATTCAGAATCATTAATGCAGAACCTGTTGATTGTTGAAAGATGCCCTCTGCTGGAAAATGACAAATTCTGAAATAATGATCTGTGAGTGATCATTCAGAATGTGCTAGAGAAAAAAGGAAGAAGTAATGAATAATATATGGATATATGAATATATGTGAGAGATAATGCACAGCCAGTTGACCATTAACCCAAAATAAACCCCAATATTAAAGATTAATTTGAGAAAAATATTTGAAGAAAAATGGTCCATTAAAATGTAGAAAACAATCAGTCTAGAAACAAGACAAACACTGAAAAAAGTAAAAATAAAAGTAATGTATAGGCCTACATTATTATTATTATTATTATTATTATCATATCTGGAAATCAAAGTTACTTGTTTTCCTCTAGGTTTACTCTCATCCAACTCTTTGTCTCTTACTAGTTTGGTGTTTTTCTGGGTGATGTTTGCATTGTCTTGTTTTAACTGTTTTTTTTTATTTATTTGTCTTGTTTTAGGTTATTTTATTTATCATAAAAGTAATAATATTATGCCATAGGGAATAATATTTATAAATATGGATAAATATATAAATATTATAAAAAACTTTAAATCTATCTATCTATCTAATATATATATATATATATATATATATATATATACACACACACACACATTATTTTTATTTTATATGCAATAAAAACATTATAATTCAGGTAAACAAATTAAATATTTCACTTTTTAAAAAAGTTTTAATTTTGATCATTTTAATTATAAAATCATTTATTTTAATTTTCCATTATCATTTATTTAGTAATTAGCTTTTCATCAACACACGAAAAGCTGATGATAAATCAAGTAAATTCATTTTATTTATTAACTAGAAAAGTTATTATATTTTTGTCTACAATAATTTAATCTTTACAGAAACTTTACACAGAAATATTACAGCTTCATAGAATATTGTCTTTAAGTTATTGCATAGTTTGTCTTTTTCATTTGTATCACATTTGACAGAGACTTAACAAATGCGTATTAGTTTTACTTATCTTCATTTGCTGTCAGTGTTCACTTCTCTAGAAATGCAGCTAAAGAGAGAGCTAATATTCTGACAGAAAAGCTTCGGTCCTATTACAGCTCAGACAGCATGTATGTGTGTGTAAATAGATGCTTGATTGTGTTTCTGTTTCACCTGAAGGTTCTCCTGCTGCTGGCGCTGTCTCCTCCTCTGTCTCCTCCTCAGGCTCTTCAGTCGTTTCCTCTCTCTCTTACCCAGCCCGCATTCCCCAGTGGGAGTGGGTGTAAGCAGGGATGCAGCCATGCTGAGCCCTGCTGGAGCCCTGCCAGCCTGTTCTCCAGCCTCCTGTTCCTCCTCAGAGCTGCTGAGAGACATCAGAGGAGCTCTGCGGTTCAAGGAGCCGCCTGCTTCCTGATCCTCGCGAGAGATCCATGAGCCTCTAATAATATCTGACCTAACAGGTTCTAGATCAGACCTCCTCGAAAGCATCACAGCCCTGCTATAGGGAGGAGGGCTCGTCCTATGGCATGGGGAAGTGGAGGCCTGCTGGCTGGATGTAGACCTCAGCATATGCCCTGCCTGGGGATCACAGTCTAGAAAGTGCAGATCAGAGTATCCTTGTGGGGAGTTTCGCCCCCTGTAATGAACCTCCCGATGGCCGTTTGTATAGTCCAGACTGAACGTCTTCCTGTAGGCTAGTCTGACTCCAAGTTTGACCTTCTGCAGAGGCCTGACCTCCAGACACAGGGCCTCAGTCGTGCGCCCAAGGTCCATGTGAGACCATCTCAGATCGGACAACACACTGTTGAACCGAAACCTCCCCCCCACTGCGCCCACCTCTGCAGCAGGCCAGGAAACATTTGTGTTCATTGTTGAAGAGGTGAGCAGGAACATACTGGCCCCCTGAGGTATTTTGCACTGTTGACAAAGGTAAAGCCCCCTAAATAGTGGCAGTTCAGCGACCCGATTGTCTCTGGGGGCCTATAGAATTCAAACAACCCACAATGCATGCATTGTGTTATAAGGGTGGTAAAATTAGGCGAAATAACTAGACCAACATGTTTCAACAGACAACGTCAGCTCTTTTTCTGTCTGAACAATCGGCAGCATATGGGAATATGACAGTCATGCTGACTGAAACGAAATGTGTGGTCATTTTATACAGTTTGCATGTGTGGCTTCTACTTGAGGCTTAATTTTTATTTTTTATACAGTCATTAAGTTACAAGTGCAAGTTTTAAACAGTTATTTTATTTAAACAATTATAATCTGAATGAAATTTTATATAATATTAATAAAATTATTACTATATTCATAATATTTAATTGAATTAATATAAAATATTTATATTTTTTATAGATATATTTTAACGATATCTATTTAAAATGTTATCATATGTGACCCTGGACCACAAAACCAGTCTTAAGTCGCTGGGGCATATTTTGTAGCAATAGCCAAAAATACATTGTATGGGTCAAAATTATCCATTTTTCTTTTATGCCAAAAATCATTAGGATATTAAGTGAAGATCATGTTCCATGAAGATATTTTGTAAATTTCTTACCGTAAATATATCAAAACTTAATTTTTGATCAGTAATATGCATTGCTAAGAACTTCATTTGGACAATTTTAAAGGAGATTTTCTCAGTATTTTGATTTTTTTTGCACCCTCAGATTCCAAATTTTCAAATAGCAGTATCTCGGCCAAATATTGTCCTATCATAACAAGCCATACATCAATGGAAAGCTTATTTATTCAGCTTTCAGATGATGTAGAAATCTCAATTTAGAAAAATTGACACTTATGACTGGTTTTGTGGTCCAGGGTCACATATTTTACAGTCCATAACAAAATAGTTGTTCATATGGATTTTTTTGTAGGTTATTCCAAAAAAAATGTTAAATCAGTTATTAATTATTTTTAACAAAATGCATTGGAAATATCAAACATTAATAGATTATTCAACTATGATTTTACTATTTTAATTATTCATTTATTGAGTATTGAATTATTGAACTTCATTGATGGAAACAGATAAAGGTAAAAGATACTGTAAACATGTAATCAGTGATCTAAAATCTTAATGTCAAGCAAAGAAATGAATTATGTGTGTGTGTGTGTGTGTGTGACAAACAGCTGTATGAGCTTCCAAGAGTAAAATGGTGATGCCTCTAATTGTTCCCTGCAGAGTTTTGAATATGCAAAACTTTCGTTGAGCTCACGTATATTCTTTTATTTTTTCACACCTCTCACAACTTTGACAAGTTTTCAAAGACATATCCAAGTTGAATGCCATTGTTAGGTTATAAATATAAAATGTATAAATATGATAGCTTACGTACACACACACACACACACACACACACACACACACACACGTATGTAATGTTTGTTCATATTAATAATGCATGTCAAAACCATGTTATCGAACATTTTTCTCTATTGATCAGCCGAGTATGTTGTTGGCTTTGTGATAGCCGTAGTTATAAAAATGCATGCGTTGATATTATTTGTATTCCTAGCACGTTTTCAGTATTAAATGAGTTGGGAGACGGAAAGTCTATGCTGCATGGTGTTAAGAGTGATCTGAATCGTTAGGAAGCGGGGTCTCGTTCTATACTACGCCGTCATTATGTTCTTTCATCTTTTTGCCATGTTCTCACCAGATGGCAGCAGATTTCCGTTCTGGGGAACACATGGAACTGTCCGCGGTACTGAAAGTGCATTTTCCTGATGCATCTCTGCAATAGAAGTCATTTAGAGTACACTATTACAACAAAAACTATTATATTCAAAACATTATTACTGTCATGATATATTACTGAAAAAAGGTAAGCTAAAAATGGTTCTAAATTAACTGGTTTTATTCCAATCAAAAAATATTATATAGCTTCAATGAATCAACATAAATACATTAATACAAATAAAGCTCATAATTAATGAATTAAAACCGGTTAAAAATAGCTCTTTAAGGGAAAAATTGCAGGTCACGACTTTTTTTTTTAGAGTGTAATGATCATATAATAACCTATTAACGGTTATATTTGAAGAGTTCCAAAGCAAAAGCCTCTAAAAGCCATCTTGGTCAAAAATGAGATAACGATATTGAGTGAATGCTCTCCACACATAGTATATGTTCATCAAGTACTTTCACTTCAAATGCGCTAAATCTCAGCCTCAACCCATTCAGAAGTACCAGTACTTACATAGAAGCCAATACATAGTAGCCAGAAAGAAATGGTAATTTTGAAGAAAAACGTCAGACGTACTTAGAGGCTTTTGCATCTGAACTCTTCATTTTTAAAAATTGCATTATTTGTATACACATTTTTAATTTATTGTAATTTATTCACCAGATCTAGCTATATTCACTATAAAGTATTTTTTCATAATTTCGTCATAATTATCCTTTTTTCCAACCATTACACTTATACATATTCATTTGTTCTCAATTTCTGATTTCAAGCTGATTTTCTTTATCTGTAACAAAATTCAAATTGGTTGAAAATGTGCAAGGACTTTATCACTGCAAAACTAGGCTAAATGAAACAAATAAAAAGGTTTCAGATGGCTGTGTGAAGAAATAAAATCGATTTTCATATAGCATGCTTGCTGACAATGTGCCTTTGTCAGCAAAACAAGTAACTAAGAAACAATTTACCAGAGGCAGCACGTTGTTGAATTTGCTTGCGCAACTTTCGTAACAGCAACTGTTGAATATCTCAAAACATATTGTACTAGAACAGCTCACATCGAAAAAGGACAACTTTGTCCCGCTGTACAGCTTGCACGACTGCCCTGCAAAGTGCGCGCGCCAACCTCTCAGCCATCTCTGACGCACTTAGCACGACTCGTATAAATGAATTCACTTCGTCACTGGACGCCAATGATCGCAGCTCTAGCGTGCGGCACTTCCTGAGCCCGGAGCCCGCCATGCGTCTTCAGAGCAGCGAGGTGACCGGCGCGAGGGACTGTTTCTGAGTGACCGCTCTCACCATGGAGAGTTACAACAACACCACAGAAAGCAAAGACTGGAGCGGCAACGCGACGACAGTTAGCGAAGTTGCTTTGAGTTACCAAATCATCAGCTCGCTTTTTCTGGCCGCGTTAATTCTGTTTGCCATACTGGGAAACGCATGTGTCATCGCTGCTATCGCCTTGGAGAGATCGCTTCAGAATGTGGCCAACTATCTCATTGGCTCCCTGGCCGTCACTGACCTCATGGTGTCGGTTCTAGTGCTACCCATGGCAGCCCTGTATCAGGTTCTGAACAAATGGACTTTGGGACAGGAGATGTGCGACATTTTCATCTCTCTAGACGTGTTGTGCTGCACCTCTTCCATCCTGCACCTGTGCGCAATCGCTTTGGATAGATACTGGGCCATCACTGATCCCATAGACTATGTGAATAAAAGGACCCCGAGACGAGCGGCTATCTTGATCAGCCTTACGTGGCTAATAGGATTTTCCATTTCCATTCCTCCCATGTTGGGCTGGAGGAAACCAGAGGACCGGGCAAATCCCGACGCGTGCACAATCAGCCAAGACCACGGGTACACCATCTACTCAACTTTTGGGGCTTTCTACATCCCCCTCATCCTCATGCTGGTCCTCTACGGGCGGATATTCCGGGCGGCGAGGTTTCGCATCAGGAAAACAGTGAAGAAAACCGAGAAAGCGAAAGTCGCGGACAAATGCCTTGCGGTGTCTCCGGCGCTGTTCCCGCGGAAAGCGAACGGCGAGGTGAGCAAAACTTGGAGGCGAAGCGTGGAGCCGCAGCCGGGCTCGTGCGTAAACGGAGCGCTGAAACACTCGGACGACGGAGAGTCGTTCGAGATCACAGAAGTTCAGACCGTCTCCAGAAACCACTTGAGCCTGCCCAACAACCCTCAGCCGTGCTTCGAGAGCAGAAACGAGAAAAACACGGAAGCGAAGCGCAAAGTGGCTCTGGCCAGAGAGCGCAAAACGGTCAAGACTCTGGGAATCATTATGGGCACGTTCATTTTCTGCTGGCTGCCCTTCTTCATCGTGGCGCTTGTTTTGCCTTTCTGTCAAGACTGTTTCATGCCTGAGTGGTTGAGGGCGGTCATTAACTGGCTCGGATACTCCAACTCACTTTTGAACCCCATCATATACGCTTACTTTAACAAAGATTTTCAGAACGCATTTAAGAAGATCTTGAAATGCAAATGTATTAGACAGTGAACGAAGCTATTTAAGGGATGCTGATATGCAGATACTGATTGTTAAAGAACTGCTCTAAAGGCATCAATACGAACGGACCCAGAGCGGGACAGTACAGCACAAGAAGAGGTAGAGCTCTGTCCTTGTGTATTTGTTTATCTGTGAAGTTTATCTGCTTCCACCACAAAACAATGTTCATATACAACTGGGTGGATTCAGATTAGACCAGGACTCAGACCAGCTGTGTGCATTCAATAATAAAGCCCCTAAACAAACAAACAAACAAAAAAATGCTTTTATTTTACTGTATATGATGAAAGCCACCCTTCTCCGAGCAGGGAGCTGTTGGTGGGATTGGAAGCACACAGAGATGCCAAGACCCAGCAGATCATTTATGTAGAAAAATGTAATGTGAAACCATTTCTCATTTGTTTATTTTCAGCATTTTTCTTATATGACATGGACTGACTGGAAATACCTTGAAATAAAAACATAAATCTAGATCACAAAAATGGATTGTACTTCAATCATTGCAGTTGGGCTGGGTTGGGGCTTTTTAACCACACACTAATGTACAATTTAACAAAGTCATGAACAAACATATAAATTCTATTTAAATACAAGTTACAAATACAAGTACAACACAGTGTAATGCAATCTCCCTAAAATGATTATGTTCTTTTTCATTTGGCATATAAAGAAGCTTTAGGTAAGCCAAAAATATTTCATTTGCATTCAAATATGTGCACTTAGATAATAAAGCACTATAAAGCATGTGTTAAATGTCAGTGACGGTTAGTATCAGAGACGCAGAGAGTACGCAATGATCAGTTTGCCTCAGGCACAGCTAGGCCATTACCCATGGGGTCTTTGTTCCTCTAATAATTCAGTCATGCCATGCTTTATTAAAAAGTGACTTAGAACCCATAAACCAGTTCAAGTGATTAAAAATCAAATCCTTCTGTTTTGTTTTAAAGAGCCTAATAGGAATAGTTTACCCAAAAATGAAAAATTGATGAAAATTTACTCACCCTCAGGCCATGCACGATGTAGATGAGTTTATTTCATTGGAGATTTGGAGAAATTTAGCATTACATCACTTGCTCTCCAATGGATCAGTGAATGGGTGTCATCAGAATGAGAGTCCAAACAGCTGATAAAAACATCACAATAATCCACAAGTAATCCACATGACTCCAGTCCATCAATTAACATCCTGGGAATCAAATTGAATGTGTTTCAAGTTTCATGCTTGTAATAAACAAATACAATCATTAAGACGTTTTTAACTTCAAACCATTGCTTTCAGCTAAAATAAGAGTCCTCTATTCATAATATTTCTTTCTCCAGTGAAAAAAAATAATATTTTCTTAATCAGGAGAGAAATATAAACAGATCAAGCTCCATTTAAAAGCCAAAACAGTTCTAAACCAATATCTTGGTTGATTTTGATGTGAAAGGTCCAAAGGTATAAACACCTTAATGATAGATTTGTTTATTACAAACATGCAGATTGATGGACTGAAGTCGTGTTGTGGATTATTTTGATGTTTTTATCAGCTGTTTGGACTCTTATTCTGACGGCACCCATTCACTGCAGAGGATTCATTGGTGAGCAAGTGATACAAAATTTCTCCAAATCTGTTCCGATGAAGAATCAAACTCTACATCTTGGATGACTTTAGGGTGAGTACATTTTCAGCTAATTTTCATTTTTGAGTGAACTGTTCCTTTAAAGGAAATAAAATGACCTCAGCTATAAATACAGACCTCCTCTGGTAAATTGAATTGGCTTATGTCACTCCAAATATCTTTTGCATGTGTCTCCAGATGTTTAATTCTTTAATGCTAGTCCTATAGCTTGTACACCTCCTCCACATCCAGTGACATTTTCAATGTATCAAGGCAGTGGCCACATGCACAGTGTGATAGGAGAGGCAATGGTGCAGAAATGTTATTCAAATAACATCCTAAGGCTCTCCCCACACAGAACCCTGGCAAAATATAAATGTCAGAAAAGATAAATGGAAAATACTCAATGTAATGTTTATGATTTGCTTTTCCCCCCTACATTTGTAAACGTGCTGTTTTACTGACACACTGCCATGTGACGAGGACGTTCGGAGGAGCTGACAGCATTGATAACATGACAATGGATATCGTAAATGAACACAAAGCACTGGCTGCAATATCCTCTGTAGGAATGAAATTTTGCTGACTCACTCCTTTAGCACATAAAGGGCCCATGAACTAATTTGAACCATTTTCACTTGTGACATTTCTTGAAATGTACCAGCACTTCTCATGACAGTGGTCATGGCCTTGTGTCAAAGTTATAAATGGCCAGCCACTAACTTTGGCTTGATTGGAAACTACAGGGGAAAGGCACAATATGTATTCCTCCCCCTTGTGCCCTGGAGTAAATTGAAACGGCCATGAGGGACATTCGCAAGGTCATTCTAACCTTGATACAATACAACTATTTGTGAGGCTAAATGACAAGCGAAAAGAACATTTCGAAGTCACTCTCATCCTCTGAGAAAAGTCTCAGTCTAGAGACAGTTAGTCTTTTAATGTGGCTTTTAGTTACTCAGCTGACCTTTGCTTTGGAGTATTAAGAAGAGATTAAGCTGTACGTTTGTCATTTCTTTCTTTCTTTCAAAAAAAGTGATATATTGTTGATAACCTATGAATCATCGCTTCCTTGCACTTAAGCTCTGATGGATCTTTCCCCTCCTGAATACCATGCTGAAAGCAAATAGGAAATTATTATAACAAGCTGTATCTGTTGTGATAAAAATGAACGCAGTGTTTTATCTCTGAATTGTAGCACATGACCTTGTTGAGCATTGGTATTAAAAGGACATCTAAACTCAACACATTATTCTGGATTAAAAAATAAAAATAAAAATCAGAAGCTCAAATGGATTATTAATTCCTTTACAATTCAGTGTAGGGTAAAAGTTTGGGGTCGATAAGATTCTTATGGTCACCAAGGCAGTTATTTGATGAAAAATACAGTAAAACTGTAATACTGCTTAATATTATTATATTTTAAAATAACTGTCTTCTATTGTAATACATTTTAATTTAATAACATTAATAGTATTAATAATTGTAATTATTGTTGTTCAAAAGAACATTAATTTGAGACAGAATTCATTTGTAACATTATAAATGTCTTTACTGTCACTTTTGATCAATTTAATGCATCCTTGCTGAATTAAAGCATTAACGGTTTTCAAATAAATAAATAAATAATAATAATAATAATAATAATAAATTATTATTATTATTATCATCATCATCATCTTACTACAGTAGTGTATTTTTTGCAATCTGTTAAAAATCTTAAATAAATAAACCTTGGATATAATATGTTAAAAAACACTAGACTCATACACTGAACACTGAATTCATACATTGAAACACAATGCACTGATTTCTCCCAAAGGTATTTCAATACATTTTTTTAAATGTCATATTATGGTATTTCAGTGAGTTAATTTTAGAGGTAAATTTACAAAAGGGATGAGAACAAACCACTTTTAGGGCTGTTAACGTGAAAGGCTCTAATGTAAAGATGAGTTCACACTAATGCATGTTTAGTGAGTCATTATCTCAGTCACTTCAGCTTCTGTTTCAGTGTTGGTTTTGGAGAGGGTCAAACCAAAGAGCTTTATGGGATCAAAAGTCCTCCTCTGGGATCATGACATTTGTTCAAAAAGAAACAGAATGCAAGCCAGTCCATTAAACAGACATTTCCGCTCTGGCCAGGCAAGTTTTTTTTATATATTATATTTTTGTTTTATATTCACACAACAATGTTGTATTTAATGTATGGCATTAGATTGTTTGATTTAAGCCCTATAGATACAGCAGAAAAGGAGAAGAGGAAAAAAATGCACATAAGCGAGTGAGTGATATGGTTTGACGGAATCTAAAAGACGTTTTACATTTGAACGCCAACTGTTTTTAGTAAAATGTAGATTTTCCTTATTGCTCTCTCTTTCTCTTATTCATGGAGCTTCAGCTGAAATGAGCTCAGCATGAACACAATGAAAAGAAAAAAATCAGCAACAGCAAAAAATAGCAATTTTATGTCTTCTTTGTATGTCTACAGAGACTAGCCAAGGGGCACAATAATGTCATTGTGTGATTGTTCATGAGTCACCTCTTCAGCTACAGGCATCACACACAAACGTCACTGAAGTCACGTTTCTGATTCCCTGTCTGACCCGGGGGCCGCAGAGATCTTGTTTACTTGCCATGAACTCCTTATTTTTATCTCAAATGAATGTTTGTACTGATGCAGCTGACGTGTAATTAAAGTTTGAACAATGTTTGAATACAGACTGTTTTTAATAAAATGTGAGACAGATTTTCTTCACTGCTCTCTTTGTCTTCATGGTGTTGGGCTTCATCTGCACAATTTGGATTGCTCTACTAGCGGCTCCATTAAATGAGTAATTCCATTAGCTTTCTTTCACACATTTGACCCAGCTGAAGGTCTCGCTGCTATTGACCTGTAGCACATTCCAGCCAACTTTCCCTAAGTGCCAGTGGTTTGCTCAGAGAGAGTGCGTCTGAACATTAAAAGACAGAGAATGTGGGGCACAGAGAAGGCATAGCTGATGAATAATCACAGTGTGGCCTCTGTCTATACATATATTTAATCATAATACTTCATAATTGCATTCAGTTTAGCCAAGATCAAAAACAGCAATTAGTGATATATAGTCAGGTACATGTTTTGAATGTGTAACATTTAACAGTGGCAATGCATTAATTTATAAAACATATTAATAATTAATAAAATATATATTTGTAACAAATTATAAAAAATAATTATGAGAAGAACTGTACCCTATAAATAACATAAAAAATATATTTATTAATTAATTATAATGATTTATTATAAATACGTAAATAAAATGTAAATATATAGATGTTTATAAAATATTTTAAAAATTCAATCAAAATTGATAAATTATATCAAAAAGATAATTTATAAAACAATTAATAAAATACACTTTGATTTTTTTTATCATTTATAAAATAATTGATAAACATGCTTCATAGACAAATTGCTTTTAGGCTTGAATTTATATAATGGTTTCATATTCTATTTCATATATAGAGTCATACTTAAATTCATAAAAGTAATGAATAAAGTGCAATTCTCAGAGTCTACTGAAACAGAATATCACAACTTCCTGCATCATGTTGACTTTATTAGGCAGCAGATTATCTTTAATGACATGCTAATCTATTTAAATTGTCCACATGCAGGGTACAATACTAAAATTTCATTCAGACGAGTACCATAAAGTGCTGTTCTCCAGCCCTGAACACTGAACATCCAAGAAGTACTGCACTTTATTAGACCGGACCCCTCGTGGTGCTCAGAAATGTCTGTGGCATAAGCTGTGTCCTCTCCCCCCATTCATAAGAAACAATACCCAGCTATTTGGATACTTGTAGGCAGTGTTGAGAGCTGTGCTGGTCACCATGGAGATGCTCTAAAGCCGAACCTCTGCAGTTCTAAGGGAGCAATTACCTGATGACATCAAAGCCCTTCAGCAGCACAATAGAAGCATGCAGGACAGACAGGCTTCAAACAAATTAGTCTGAAGATTCTCCTCATTTGCATTACATTTCCACTCCGTGTCCGCGGAGCAGAGAGTAACAGCAGGATGCAAATCAAATGTTAAGAGTAAACAATGTCTGATGTACTGGGAAGTACATTTACAAGTACATTTAAGGAAATTAGCAACATTATTGAAGCATTCCAGGAAGGCAGGTGATGTAGTTCTTTTGTTAACACTCAAAAGTTCTTTCCAAGCATACAAGAAGTACCAACAGTTCTTTACAGTGACAATAATAACTCTGGCTCAACTTGATTCAGTTGGAATGTGAATTTTTTAAAAAAAAATTAAACAGGTAATAACTGTTGCAAACGCTATCATGTTAACCAATTTTTTGACAAGCAACATGAAATGAAGAAACAGCCATATGCTGTGTAGGGTTTCTGTCAGGACGGTAACAGCGCTGCTCATTTTAACTCACCGAAACTTGTCAGTGTACCTAACCCAACTCGTTCTCATCCACAAACCCCATTTTCATCACTGTAATAACCCATAAAAAGTCAATATGAGAGAAAAGGAGAGCAATGATATGATGCTGTCTATTACTTACTGTATATGCAAAGAAACACATCAGCTAGATATTTCACCTGTGGAAAAAAAGCTAAAATATATATTTTTGAAACAAAATAATGCAAAATACATTTTCATTGCTATTAAAAATCTACTATTCATTGATCTACTATTTAAAATAAATTACCACAAAAGTTTGTAGTAACACTATAATATAGGGACCAGTTCTCACTATTAACTATTTGCTTATTAGTATGCCTATTAGTAACGTATTGACTGTTTATTAGTACTTGTAAAGCACATATTCTGCATGATTCTACATGCCTAATCCTACCCAATACCTAAACTTCACAAATACCTTACTAACTAGTAATAAACAGCAAATTAAGAGTTTATTGAGGCAAAAGTCGTAGTTAACGTTTGTTAATAGTGAGAATTGGACCTTAAAATAAAGTGTGACTGAGGTTTTTTTTTTCTTGAAAGAAATGAATGCTTTTATTCAGTAAGGATGCATTAAATTGATCAAAAGTAACAGTAAAGACATTGATAATGTTACAAAATATTTATATTTCAAATCAATGCGTTCCATCTGAACTCTATTCATCAAAATCCTGGTGGGAAAAAAATCACAGTTTCCACAAAAATATTATAATATATTAAGTTATATTAAAATACTACAGGGAAACTGTTTTCAACAATGATAAAAAATAATAAGTGTTTCTTGAAATGATAATAGGATCATGTAACATTGAAGACTGGAGTAATGACTGCTGAAAATTCAGCTTTACATGTAATTTTTTTTGAATAAATTACATTTTCAAATATATAAATAGAAAACAATTATTTAAAATTTAAATAATATTTCATAATACTACAGTTTTTTCATGAAATAAATGCAGCCTTTGTGAGCGTTAGACTGAAAATCATATGTGTGGTAGTATCTTAATGGTTAAGTCTGAGTTACTGGAAAACAGGATGCGAGTTCAGTTGTGAGCAGGGATCGGCCGGTAATTGAGTCAGAGATCACAGTCTTCAACACAATTGTGTCCTTGGGCCACTTAACACCATGTTGCTCCAGTGGGACCTGTCCTAGCAATTAGTATACAAAAAGTCACTCTGAATCCAAATGATCTGTCTAATAAACCATGAGCTACTTCAAAGTACATCATTGTTTGTTACTACACGGTGCTAAAGTGTTGTTTCTCACCTTGTATAAGGTGAAAACTGCATTCAGGGTAATCTTGTGTATAAGTCACATTTCCACTGGGCAATGTACTGTACAGTGGCTCTATCGTGTTGTCCTCATTAAGGGAAACCCAAGACGTGCAGAAGTCTTTTATAAAACATGAAAGGGTGAAAGATTCTATTGATCTCTCAGTCAAACTCATTGCTCTTAATGTGACACTTTACAAGTCTTACTTTAAAGGGATTGTTCATCCAAAAATGAAAATCGTTTACTTACCCTCATGTCATTCCACACCAAGACTGACTCTGCAACCATTTCGTCTGCCAAATATTGATAGAAAAAAAAAAGAATAATTTTCATTCAATTAGCCACTATGTTTGGCATAACTCAATTACTGACACATCTGCTAATAGGTTTCTCAAACTCTGTGGTCTTAGATTCGCTCCCTTAAAAGAATGGTACACCTAAACAATCCAAATATGTCAAAATATGACCCCATAATTCATTATAACACTCCCTGTTGTTCTTTCACATTAAAATCCACTGAAGTATTTGTTTAAAACGGTTTTGAACTGTTTTCGGTTTGTGCATATTTCTCTCCTGTTTTAGAAAAGGCAACTTTTTTACTGGAGAAAGCAATATTATGAATAGAGGACTTGTATTTTAGCTTGAAACAACAGTTTGAAGTTAAGACATGAAATGAAACCTATTAATGATGGGTTTGTTGTTTACACACACATTAATTGTGGATTATTGTGACTCATTCTGATTGCACCCATTGACTGCAGAGGATCCATTTGAGAGCAAGTGATGTTAAATTTCTCCAAATTTGTTCTGATGAAGAAACAAACTCATCTACATCTTTATTGGCCTGAGCATGAGTAAATTTTCAGCAATTATTTTGGCTGCCCTAGCTGTAATAGCCTTGGGGCACACACACACACACACACACACACACACACACACACACACACACACACACACACACACACACACTCCATAGGCGTAATGGTTTTTCTGCTGTACACACCGTATTTTCTATTGCCCTACACCAACCCTACACCTAAACCTACCCCTTACAGGAAACTTTTTGCATTTTTAGATTTTCAAAAAACTTCATTCTGTGTGATTTATAAGCTTGTTTACCCGTGGGGACCTCAATTTAGGTCCCCAACGTGACACAAGTCCCCATGAGTCTGTGTGTATTCAGGTTTAAGTCCCCACCGGAATATAAAAACAGGTACACACACACACACACACACACACACACAAACAAACACACACACACACACACACACACACACACTGTGCACATATTTGTTACTACAAAGAGCAAGATCACACAGCTCTCTGTGACGCCTCACATTCATCCCCTACTGCGACCTGCACGAGTCAGTCAGTGAAGCAGCAACACACCTTAATCCTCCTGTATCCGTCCCTGCATTTATACAAAGAGTGATTTAACTCTGCTTCATAATGCAAATTCCTCTCCTATAATCCTGTTGTTGTTAGTGGATGTTTTGTTCTGCGTGCAATAGATAACATATCTCCTAGTCAAGCATTAAGAGTCAGTGCTGTTAGCTAACGTGCATAAAGTTTATTGCCGGGAAAAAAAAAAAGTTTCACGCAAATTTTAGAAAGCAAATATTGGGCAAATATCCTGTGATGTTTTCTGCATAGAATGTGCACATTTAAATGTTTGTATAATGTGGCATAAAATGTCACCGATTAATGTATCACATTTCTTTTCTACATGTCTTTGATGTGTAAAAGCCTCTGCATTATTAACCTAGAAGCTGTAATTGCTATATATACAGAGGATTACCATGATTATGGGCAACACAGAGACATCAAACTAACAGAATGCATAAACAGAAACAAGACTAAACAAGTTTGTGCTCAGATAAAAACAATTTATTAATGAGAATCCTATAATCAATAGCTGATTATGTCTGTTGTATTTATGACAAGCTATAGATTGTAATGTTTACCGTTTAAGGTCATGACCTCTAGGTTTAACACTTCTGATGAATGAAATAAAATCTTTTAAAGTTGTTCTAAGTAACATGTTTGAAAAAAAATCCATCTTACAAATAATGTCTTTACCCAAATACACTTTAATAAACCTACAATAATTTATATTATATAAATACATTATTATATAATAATTTATTATACAGCTTTTGGTACATGAAATAAAGTTTAACTGAAATAAAATATTTTGTAAAAAAATCTTAAACATATTTTATTCCAGCTATAGTTGCCAAGGAAATATTTCTCATTTTTATTTAACTAATCTTGATGTACTAAAATTGATGTGCTAAAAACATAAATGAATAAAAAAGATTTCTACATATTTAAAAAAAAAATGATAGAAATGACGAAACACGACAAGACTTCTAAAATTTTAACTAAAATTAAAATAAAAACAGCCAAAATTAAAAAATAAATATGTAAAATATATATATTAAAATTTACAATATATGATGATTTTATTATAATTATAATCATCTATAATTACAATTATTATTATTATTATTTTTATAATTATGATCTCTGGTACTAAAATAACCTTGATTGAGATTTACTCATGGTTGTCACATCATATGTAGTTCATATAATTAATAATATTTGATAATATATTTTGATTTGGTCAGGGACAAATACGTTTTTGCTTAATTTAAAAAAAAAAAAAAATCTACATTTTAGGTTCTTTTATTTCATTAGATGTCATTATACCATGTGGCTAAAATAAATGTTTAAACAAATCTTTGTAAAGCTGCTTCGGAACAATATGTATTGTAGGGCTGCTCGATTATGACAAAAATCATAATCACGATTATTTTGGTCAGTATTGTAATCACGATTATTTAAAACGATTATTAGTGGGCCATATGACCAAAACTTTATATAAATATTTTCTGTACATAAGGTTGCTATGACATCTACATTTTAGAGACCAGCGAAATGTCACAATTCTCAATATCACAGCAGAATACTAGAGTAATTAATATTAATTAAAAAAAGGTCCTAAAAATAATTGAAAATAATTAAACTGACAGTAATAAAAAAAGCAAGGAATACAATGTCAGTAATAAAAAAGCAAAAGAATACAATAGAAAAAAAAGATACAAATGAAACAAACTGTGCTTTAAGTTTAAGTCTAAAGTATTCAGATAACAGCCTACTACTAGAGAAAATGAATAAACTAAATAAAAATAAAATAAAACAGCATAGTCTTCACTGTAAGAATTAAACTTCCTTTGTTACTTATTAAAGCTACAAATGTCCTTCAGTAAAGAGTAGTGAGTGATTTTGTCTTTGTCTTTTGTTGTTTGATTAATATTAAGCACACAGTTGCAGCAGGAATATAGTCCGCTGTCACTTTAAGAGCCGCACGGATCCAATTTACTGTTACACACGTATTTTCATTCTTACGTTCATTTATTACATAAACCCTCCTCGGTTATGTGAATAATCACTAAGCGACACATTTTTGCGCGTATTTGACCGTTTAGGCGCTAAAAGATGACTTTACATATCCGTGTTGTGTTCTGTCTCTGAGCGCATACACAGTAATCCTCCTGAGGAAGCGCAAGTTCTCTTTCACGCTTTTAAAAACATGAATAAATCTAATCAAATTAAATAAATCAAGCACGTCCCGTTTTGCAAAAGTCTCGTTACATGATTTTACTGATTAGCACGCGAAATTGGGCTTTTATGGAGGAACGAAAGTGCACCGCTGGAAAGGGGCGGAATGGGGCGCAATAATCGTTTTATCTCGATTACTGTGTTTTCATAATCGTTGGAGGCCTAAATCGAAATCGAAACTGAATTTCGATTAATTGCACAGCCCTAATATTGTGAAGCATGATACAAATAAATTGCATTGAACTGAACTGAAAATCTCTGTGGCCCAGCAACTTCCCAACATGATTCAATTTTAAGGACTTTAAACGGTTTTATCGCACAGCCGGAAGACTAACCTTAAACTGATTTCAGATAAATGATGTTTGTCTCCTATTATGGTGAGGCTATTTATATTATTTTAGATTGATTTACTATGTGGAAAGTACTATAGAAGGCCATTAAAGAACAGACCTTATCCCTTCAGCTCTTATTGGGAAACTCCATTTTGAGTGTATCGCAGAAAACACAAGCACTTCTTCACAGGACTTGACTGATTTCAAAAGACAGTGCACTTACCCCAGGAGAGCTCTCGCACATACTCGCCCACAGCATGTGTGTTCAGCCAGGACTTCAATTTTTTACTGCTACAATAGAGGAAGAGAAAGGACTTAATGGTGAGGAGTGTAATTGGGAAACACTGTGGGAGTGTTTGGGAAACAATCATCATTTTACAATTGAGTTCAAGATCATAAATATTTGAAAAAGATATGTTATACTGATGCTAAGAAGCTTCATATATGTATAGTTCAAATGGAAACCCTCAGTTTGGTGGCTCATCTTAATTTTTCGTCTCATTACACTTCACTAATAACATTTTCTGTTTGAAGCCGTCAAATTTCACCCCCAGTCAATCCCATGATCATTACGGGATTCTCTGGGATCCCATTCGCATTCATTTATTCCCTTTGCTGCTGAGTCACTTGGCCTTGTTCCCTTGTTCTTTGTAGTCTATCCTTTTAAGAGGTACGAATCCCTCTTGCGAGTTCCTTTGCCTGGAGCTCAAAAAGTAGAAGCCTTAAAGGTGGCAGACAGTAAGGATCTCTGGGTAAAGAGAAACGCTGCTATATCTCAAGGAGGGCAGGGGAGAGAAAGAGACTGACAGCGAGATGAAATGAAGAGCTCAACCCATATGAGAACTGAGAAAAGAGACCCTTTATGTCAATGCAAATCTTCCACTGATATTTCTCTCTGCATAAAGAATAAACCTGATTCTAAACTAGTCAAAACATCCAAGCACTGAAACTTTACTTAGTAGAAAGTGCAAATGCATGCAGTTATTGCTCATTCAAGCTATTCTGACACTGCAATACTAATGTAAGGGAGAAAATGTGATTTCTCAGTTTTTTTTTATATTCTCATAAAGAAAACAGATGTTGTGCTTGAAAGCATGCTTAAGGCCTTTTGTTCTGTCTTTCTTTCTTAATTCTTTGACCAATGCATCATAAAATCAATTCATTTAAAGGGATAGTTCACCCAAAAATGAAAATTCTGTCATTAATTACTCACCCTCATATCTTTCCAAACCCGTAAGACCTTCGTTCATCTTCGGAACACAAATCAAGATATTTTTGATGGAATGTGAGAGCTCTCTGACCCTCCCATAGACAGCAACACAACTGTAATATTCCGAGGTCCAGAAACGTAATAAGGACATCGGTAAAACAGTCCATGTGACATCAGTGACTCAACTTCAATTTTGCGAAGCTACCAGAATACTTTTTTTTTTTGCGCAAAGAAAACAAAAATGACATAATTAACTCAACAATTCTTCTCCCCCGACTTACGTCTTCCGCCATTTTGGAGAGTACCCAAGAGTACCCAAGAACGTATTTGAGGGGGAGGGGCATATTAAAGTAATCTGTGTATGCGTTGTGAATTGAAATGAACTTTTTCACCTACCAGCCAATTTGGCTACTAAATTTTTAAGTTACCAGCTATTCATAACTTCTACTAGCCAAAAAAAACCAAAACAAACAAAAAAAAAAACGAAATAAACCAACAGCTTGAGGCTGTCTACACTGGATGTGACAAAGCGACCATTGCAAATCATTTTGTGTCAGTACTAGGGGTGTGCAATATTGACAATAAAAATAATATCTCAGTATTTTCTGGGATTTTATCGATTAGATAATTAGATGATATTTTGCTGAGTGTGTTATTGTGCTGATATCTTAAGGACTACGGACAGCTGACTCCTAAAGTTTTTGATATTCTGCATATTCTGTGTGGTTAGTTCACAGCAGTGATAGAAATTAATCTTTTCCAATAAGTTCAGACTAATTTTTACCTTTTATGGGCAGTTTTACCTTTATAAATCCATTTTTTCTAAAAGTGTGCATCATCTTTTGAGTCAAATTCTTACATTTAATCAGGCAATTATACTACATTTAGGCTGTTACTAAACAAATGAAATCAGTATCAATAAAATTCATCTTTGCAGAAGTTGCATATAAAGTGGGATTTGTATTTACACGTTAATGCAGCTTAGAGGGACATGGAATGCTTTAACCTGCAGTTACAAATGCATAGGCTAAATAATGTTTTGATATTTTAAACATGAAATGTTGAATACTGATATTTGAAATTATTTTAAAAATGAGAAGATACTTTAAATGTGAAATTAAAACCGCCAGTAGGTGGCAGCAAGTCACTGTTAAGTGAGTCATTGCAATTGAACCGAATCATTTAAACGGTTGATTCATTCAGGAACGAAACAGCGTCATGTTGCTCAGAGACTCAAAACAGTGCTGTGTTTGGAAGAGGAAGCTTTTTTTTTTTTTTTTTTTTTTTTTACGAAATAGCGCAAAAACAGCCAATATGGTGTCTAAAACGCAAGTCTCTTGATATTAACTTATTGTTTATTGAACTGGTGTATAAAGTCAATATCACATTTGAAACCATGCTGATTTTTAAAGAAAAAACGGCACTCTTCGTGTGTTATTAACTATATGAATTGATATAAATATAGACATTTTCTAACCCCCTTAATCTTGAATTATGTGATCATTCTTAATGCATATTATACTACGGGGCGTTGAATGCTTGAATCTGATTGGCTGACAAACGTTCTAAGGTGTGCAATTATTTTCAGGGAAATGCACAGCCAACGTAGTTCCAGGCAGCTGGCCAAATACATAAATAAGCAATGGGATAAAAACGACAGATCATTTCCATGTTTTGCCAATTGCCACAAAATTACGTTTTATTATGTGCTTAAAGAACATATTTCTCCCGCTCTCTCTCCCTTACAGACACACAGTTTACACACATGAAAACATACGCGCTAATGTTGTTAGCGCTGCTCTGACGACTTTGTCAGTAAATAGTTTAGCAACTTAAAAGTACATGACATTTCTCACAAGCGAAGCGAGGTAACAACGGCACTGTTCGTGAGGAAAATGAACTTAAGTTTCACTAGTAGGGACGCTGCTGCCGAACACTGATGAGAGACAGACTCAGAGAGGTAGGCTAATTCACGCACGCACGCTCAATCTCTCTCTCTCTCTCTCTCTCTCTCTCTCTCTCTCTCTCTCTCTCTCATAACTTAGTTATTAGCTGCATTTGTCTGCTATCAACGGCTCAAGCCTCAGTTACTAGGTCTAAAATGATGTTTTGGAATTAGCAACGGAAGCGATGGATGAGATGCGGAAGAAATAATCCTACTCACAATAGCGATTTAAGTTCAAAAACCGGACGAATCCCTTGAAATATATCATCTGATCGATGTGTTGAGGTGTGGCAACCGTAGTATAAGCGGAATAATTGACTCCGGACCGTTGAATTATTAGAAAAATAATGCACACCGCTTCGCGTCGTGGCCGCATCACCACCTCGGGTGTGCATTATTTTTCTAATAATTCAACGGCCCGTCGTCAATTATTCCTTACTTAATAGACTGAATCAGGCAGTGAAAGAACGCAAATGCACACGGCACTAATTGGTCTAACCAGACTTCATCAAGTTAGGAGTGTTTTGTTTGGTTTTTGCAATATACTCGATAATGTCATGATGTCTCACGAGTTCAGTATTTGCGCTAAACCTGCGCCGATTTAGCTTGCATGAACTTCCCCAAGAAATTGAGTGAACATAACTTAGGCTACGAAAAGTAACCTGCCAAATTGTACTAGTGATTTACCGCATTTGGCGGGTGTTAATTTCAAACCCTGCTTGTGATACTCTCTAAAATGGCGGAAGACGTAACTCGGGGGAGAAGAATTGTTGAGTAAATTTTTTATGTTATTTTTGTTTTCTTTGTGTAGCTTCACAAAACCGAAGTTGAGCCACTGATGTCACATGGACTGCTTTACCGATGTATTTACTACGTTTCTGGACCTGGGATTATTACAGTTGCGTTGCTGTCTGTGGAGGCCAGATAGCTCTCAGATTTCATCAAAAATATCTTAATTTGTGTTCCGAAGATGAACGAAGGTCTTACGGGTTTGGAACGACATGGTGAGTAATGACATAATTTTCATTTTGGGGTTAACTAACCCTTTAAGGTTTCACATATTAGTATTATTATAAAGATACTCATTTATTATCCACTAATATAATTAACTAAACATGAAGAGCAACAATCAGGTGTAATTATAGGCGGTTAACCAAAATAATTAAATGTTGTTCATTAAGATTATTCAGCACTTATGTAATTAAACTACAAAGTGAAGAAGTAAAGCATGACCACATTTAATTTTAAAGAAGTAAGGAGCAGTGGGAGGACACTGTGGGGGCAAGAAAGAAAATAAAAGAACTTCACTCAGAGCTGAAAGAGCCTAACGTAGATCACTTTCGAAACCTGTCAAAATTGAAAGAGAAAAGAGTGAACTGGGCTTCAGAAAGAGCAAAAAATACTCTGAGCACTCAGAGGCTTTGAAAAAAAGGCACAATAAAAGGCTTCACAGTCGCTAGTTTAATGAAATAACATCCTTCAGTGCCAAGAACACTTTGCTACCTTTGAGGTATTTTTGAGCTGTAATTACTGCTTTAATAGTTCAGACAATATTTGAATAAGTCTGTCCTTATAGGTACAAAATAAATACTGGCATTTATGTACTATTTAATATGTGCAAGACGGTTGGCTGCTTGCTCAAAAATGGTATAAATCACTTCTTTCGCTTTAAAAAATGGAAATGTTTTTGAAAGCACATTATGTTTGGTCACGTACAAGGAAACAGACCTGTCCAAATCCATTTTAATCTTTGTGAATTAAGTCTTCATTTCCTGTTCTTCTGATCTTGCTCTCTGAAATGAGGTGAATCCGGTGTTCTCCCAGGCAAAACACTGTTTCAGGCTCTGGGGTTTGTGTAAAATAGCCTACCTTTGCAATCGTATCCGCTTGTTTTGTTTTCCCTCTCTGCTTTGTAATGTGTGCGCTTGAGGCATCCAGAATTTCCTGTTGAGAACGGAAGGACAATAAAAACAATACTGCAATAAAAAATCTGCATGCACATGCAACAGCAAATTCATTATTTATATTACTGAAATGCTTATCTTTCACAAAATACATACAAATTAATATATTACATTAGTATACTCTAGAATAATACAGAAAACTAGTAGTATGCCAAGTTTACACTTATTATGATCTTGGATGTGCTGTTATTTAATCTAATTAGAGATTTATAAAGCAATAAAGCTCTAGCTCCTCCAGGTTATTTTGAACAACAATTGTGTTGCAGCATTTAGGAGCACAATCTCCCATTCTTTAAAGTATCAGCCGAAACCTTACCTCTACACACACACACACACACACACACACACAAAAGAAACAGAGACAAGGAAAGAAAAAGACAGAGAAAATTACAGGCAAGGTCAAAACATAACATTTTGTCTCTTTGTAAGAATCTTCAAAATCTGAATTTGAAAATAAGTCAAAAAAAAAAGAGGGAAAAAGGGGGATGCTATTTATGTTTGCTGATCAATAATGCTGCTGGCTTCAAGATCATAATTATAAATGTTCACTAAATGAACTAAATACTCACTAAATAAATTAACCAAACCTCAAGTGCTAAACACGTGAAAAAAGTGTGCTTAATTGTATCGAATGTGCATTAGTGTAAAAAAAACCCCTCTGTGCTTGAGATAATTGTTATTAAAAAAAAAAAAAACACTTAAGGTTATTTATTAAAATATATTACATACAAATTTTAATAGAAATGAAAAATTATATTTTAGTTTACCATTCAGCAGTACACTTTAACCATATTTAACCAAAGACAATAGAAGTAATAATGAAATTACTTACTTATTCAGTGGGTCAAAAAAGCACTCTAAAGTTCAACTAATTAAAATTCAGCTGCACTTTTTTATAAATTTAAACAATAATTCATTTTCACTGAATTGCAATCAACATGTAATTTGAGTGTCAGAAAACATTGTTCTTTTTTTTAATTATGCCAATGTGTACTTATTATTCACAAGGGCACACAAGATCACATGATCATTCATTTCAGAAGTAGTTCAGTTGATTCAGTGGTTCACTTTTCTATACTCTACATCCCATTCCTGTAGTGACCTTGCAAAAGTTTGTAAATTCGCCTAAAATATTCCAAAAACCCGACGAGATCACATCCATCTGACATTGCCTGATGTTTGCATCATACCCGGCTACTGTCACTGCATAACCATGAATAAAGTGATTCTTTGATCCTGAAAAGCAACTAAGAATGCTCACTTCGCCGGAAGGTCAGAATTTATCAATTCATTCAGACCATATCCTCTCTTGAAAATTGAACCATGATTCAAGTCTCTTCTTGTTTAAATTAACAAAGCCTCCGTAATCCTAGATGTAGTGATTCATTCTCAGCGCTGAGGGATTAAATCAATGAACATCGATTCATTGACTTGTCTGTGATGAGAACTTGCTCGACAACCAACAAGTGCATAGCGACAGCACTACTAGAAATCATCTCCTGGCATAAACCTGACCTGGGTTTTGTTAAAGCACAGCACATTGTGTCAAGGTCCTCCGAACAACATCTTCCATAATGTAGTAGCGCGATCGATCAGGACCATGTGATCTGGATTAAGAGCGAGCGAGCCGGCGAGCGTTCACAATGACTGACAAAACACCCAGGCTGCCAGATGATCAGACCCACCGAACATGCAGAGGGAGAGGAACGAGATTGCATGAAGCAGTAATCAATAAGTTGTCTATGCTGAAAAAATTAATTCAAAGCTTTTAATATCCCAACCGACGGAGCATTACAGAGTCCTAAATTTTCAAAAAGATGGGCTGCAGCTCTCTAACCTTGGTTGGTGCTGCTCCATCTTCTGAAATATAAGATGGAAGTCCACACAAAATATATTTGGCAGGCCACTCTTATTAATAATTGATTTGTGTAACCGAGGGGCAACTATTGCTCATGTGGCGGGATAAAGACTTGCTACTTTGCTGTCATGCTGAGGCGTCCCAACAGAAAATTAGTTGTGGTAAGAAGGCAATGACAATATGCATCAGGATGAGAGCAGACCTTGAATGTGAAATAGCTGTCGCCAATCAATTAAGATATAGTGAGTGAATGCAGCATAACGACTAGACTGTCAGTTTAAGAAGAGTTTAATATTGCATGCCCGCTTATTCGTGAGGGTTTTAAATATGTGAATATGTCAGTTATGCTCATGCATGCTTCATTCAATTTTAATGTTGCCTAGAGTCATATCAAAATCATTTCCATAATCACAATTCCACTGAGATTTTTCACCAGTGTAATTTCCAGATTCCCTCATACAATATTACAGAAGGTGGATTCTCAATGGACTGAGTTCCTTTGTTCATGACTTTTACACTTCAGTTTCCTTCACCCTGTTGCTTTGTAGTTTGTCAGAAGGCATCAGCCAGGAGTCATGAAACATAAACATCTTTGAAATATGTCAGCACGGTTCCTCAGGAGCTCGATGGAGGCATTTGTTTTTCACTCAGCGAGCTATTTGTCTCGTAGCTGGCCTTGATGTTCTTTTTTTGCTTACGTTGTGTCACGTAAGAGCTATGGTAGTCCTGGCAGACAATTTTCCGGCTTGCTACCACATCAAAAGAATGGAAATTGAACCTCAGCACTTAAAATCAACCTTTAAAGTGTAGTTTGTTGCACACAAGAAGCTTTAAATGGAACATTTAGCATATTCAGGCTTAAGTGAATGCAACAGCTTAGAGCATTTTATATCAAACACATTGCTGGAAATGGCCAAGATTCAAACATAAATACCTCTATAGTATATTACTACTATCAGGAAAATAAAAAAGCCAATATTGGAGGTGTTATAAAATGATTTTGAATTATTAATAATTACTTTAATATATTCTTTTTTTAGTATGACAACATAAAATGCCAATTATTTCATTCATACTATCACACTTACGTTTTAATACGGGGTCCCTGGCATTAAATCCTTTGAAAACCTACTTAACTAAATTATATGCTTTCTTGGGACATCTTGAGGAAGAAGACCAATATGGCTCAGTTTCATATACTTTTGTGGACTGAGAGAAATAGATGGTGTATTTGCACATTCTTTCATTGCAAGGATTGGATAAAGAAAAGAAATCTAAAAAATTTGAAATGGAACTCCCTGGACCTTGCTATTACTTAATTTCCCACTCACACGTCTGCCTACGCAGAGGCAAGTTGACAAACCCATAAAGGTACAATTTTTTTCTGACAGTGTACGTTCACAGATGTGGTAGCTAGACATAAAACACTTCTTGTTATCCGGTTCTACCACTCAGATCTCAAAATGGCTTGTAAAACTAATAATAGGAGGACAAATAATAGTAAAATAAGGCTTAATAATGCCAAGATTTAAAGCACTCGTCTTGATTTTGTATTTGTGTGGATTTATGGTCCATGCAAACAATGAATAGGAAGGGGAACAAACCAGTGGGCCAGAAATAGAATGTATTTGTCCAGACCAAACAACTGCTTTGGAAGCCAACAACACCAGGATAACAAGATAAACCAGTAAAAATAAAACCGCAAGGAAATGAAACTGCATTTGACATTGTATATAAATCTGAATGTTGTTCAAAAATAATAAGCACAACAAAAATTTGCTGTATTTTTCCTTTATGAATGGAAAGACAGCATCTAGAAAAGGCATTGTGGAGTCAAGTCACACATAGACACGTCTGGTACTCTACAGGAATCAGACACATGAGTTTTGTGATTATGATTCAGGTATTTGAGCTAATCCACCTAAATTTGTCATCTATCCTACATGGACCTGAAAATATTGCTTTCCAATCTGAACCTAAACTTGGCAAAGCTTGTTAAACCCAAAGCAAATTACTTGAAGTTGAAAGCTTGATCTCTTAGAATGATTTTCAGTAAACGAAAAATAAAGCAAAATTTAATTAAAGTTTTCACTTTCGCTTAGCTGGAAGGGAAAAAAATGGAAGCACTCATTCCTCTTTAATGCAATTGCAATTTGTAGAATTAAGACTGTTAAATTAAACCCATTAATTAGATGGTGGTGTCCATAGACTTCTAGCCATGGATTATTGGCAGTGTAAATAATTGAAGAACTGCTTTCATGACTGCTCATGCAGATTATATGAAATAGACCAGTGGTCTTCAAACCGGGAGAGAAAATAAACCTCTGTTTTAGATTGTTCACTGTAAATTCAAACCAAGGTCATTATCACCCACTTAGTTTTTTGCTGTTGAACCCCAAAATGCCTGCCATCTTTTGAATTTGGTCAATGTCTTCCACTTTTGAGAAGCATCTTAAATGAAATTCACAGTAATATGAGTGAGTGAAAGCACAGAGAGACAAAAACTAAAGGATTATAGCTTACTTAAAGATGGATGGTGAAAAGCAGAATTGAAGAGTCCTTTTGAACTCTGCAGATTTCACAAGCTGTTGATAACCAGTAATGGTGTGTCTAATGGCAGCTTGTTAAGGAAATTAAGTTTTTTGGCAGCAGGAATGCCACCTGCACGTATATACAACAAAGCCTGTATCTAGTCTTGCCTGTTGAGCAGCGTTCTCAAGGGACTTCCTTTTCAACAGCGAGCCCCAGGAGCGTTTCTGGAAATCACCCAATCAGCAACGCGTTGGAGGTTATTTAAGATGTCAAGATATAAGAATTAAAACCTTGTCACTAGTTTGAAGTCTGTGTGCTCTTTGAAGCTGACACGAAACTGAGGGTCAGAAAGCTGCAGGAGAGATGCAAAGGGCAACTGTCAGGATCAGTCCAAGATCACAGGAAACTAAGACAAGAAATACAGCAGCCTAGTAACTAGTATCCAGCTCTAGTAACTAAGCCCATGCTGTGATGGGAGATCTTAAAGGGTAAGTTTTCCCAAAAAATTGGAATTCAGTCATCATTTACTTACCTCAGCTTACATCATGTTGTTCCAAACCTGCATGACTTTCTATCTGAACACAAAGGGAGAAGCTTTAATGAATTGCACTGGCCACCCTTTTCCATACAATCAGTCCCTATTATTACTGGAGCTTTTAAGCTTCAAAAATTGGTCCATGTGACCTGTGTGCTAGATACCAATATAGGAACAGACTGAAATGTGAGCAATTATTCGCTAAAAGACCATTATCACAGACAGAACCAAATGTCATACAACTATTATATCCATGTGTCTATTAAAGTATATTTGCTTCCCTTTATAAATTAGATTAACATACAGTACAGTGTGTACCATATGAGTCCTATGGATTACATTTATGATACTTCTATGGTCCTTTGTTCACTGTTTAAAGCTTAAACCTCCATCCCCATTCATTGTAATGCTTTGAAAAAAGAGTGACCATGCATTCAGCATTTCTCCTCTTTTGTGTTTGTATGGGTTTTTCGAAAGACATGAGAATGAATAGATGACAGAATGTTCATTTTGGGTTGAACAATTCCTTTAAAATCTACTTGAACCAGGTTTTGAACAAATGCCACTGTTAGCTAAGACAAGAGACTTTGAAAGAGTCTAAGGAGGTTCTGTTTCTAGAGTATAATTCATAAAGGATTGCTTAAGATTAAATACTGGTCAAAGTGATGGAGAGAGGCTTTTACATTTAATTACATTCAGATAAAATGTCTTCTACCACCTGCTGTAAGATAAATGCACAGACTGCTGAAATATTTGTTATGGCAAAATATAATGAAATTTATATTTTAGCAACATAGAACTCATTCATTTGGCAGATGTTCTTATATAAAATGACTAAGAGTCCATTTAAGGTACTTTACTTTAATCATGTGCCTTTCAAACCCATGACCTTGGTGTCGAGCTATACTAACTTAAAACATGGATAAAATCCAGATAGCAGAAGCATTATGCAGTATTTTTTTTACTGCATTTATTTTATTTTAAGACACTACCATTAAAAATAATACTTTTATTCAGCAAAGATGCATGACCAGATTTAAAACTGACAGTAAAGGCATTCATAATGATACAGAATATTTCTTTTGCAAGACACTCTTTTAGATTTTCTATTCAGCATATGTATATGAGTTCTAAAGGATCATGTGACACTGAAGACTGGAATAATGGCTGCTAAAAATTGATCTTTGCCATCACAGGAATAAAATACATTTTAAAATATATTCAAATAGAAAACAGTTATTTAAAATTGTAATGATATTTCACAATATTGCTGCTTTTACTGTATTATGATCAAATAAATGAATATAAAATTAAGTATTTGTACTGATGAATTTTTGTACCATTCAAGAATCCTGCTACACCATTTCACTTTGTAAAATTCCCTTTCGTTGACCTAGCTGAGACGTTTCGGCTTCAACAAACCCCCCATCGCATTTCCGAGCCCTGATTTCAGCGATATGATGCCGAGTCTCCGATGACTGCGAGAGAACACACGCTTCTCCAGCAGCGCAGACGCCCCCTCAGGGAGATAACAGATCACTGACGCTCATGTCAAAGGAGCTGTAATGAATTCTTTTGGAGTCAAAATGTCTCATCAAGAGCAGCATCTCCAGGTCCTAATTGAGGAGAGAAGAGTAATATAGGTGACTGTCTGGAGTCATTTCCTCATCTCTTAACCACAGGGGAGCTGTGTAATTCCCCAAAGGAATCATAGGAACATGATTGAAAAGTGTGCAAATCAAAGGGTGGGAGGACGCCTGGTGCAAATAAACATGACTGCAATCAGAAATCATCAAACCTGAACTGAACAGTTCAACACCAGCTTAAGAGTTCAACTCTGATATCGCTATATGGAAAGCTCTTGACAGACTCAGAAGTTTCAGAATGACATCAAAGGGCCTTTTCAAAGAGAATAATCAAGTCACCGTCTGATGTTTGTGCTCAGAAAATGGTTTATCACTTTCAAAAGAACTATAATCATTTGAAACAAACTGCGAAATGAACTTTGCAAGATTGTGGTCTTAATTAACTGCCTACGGGCATCACAAAAATACTATAATGATCTCTTATAGCAACTATTTTCCATTCGCATTTGATACCAGCTGTTCCTTTAGAGCTATTTATTTATAATCCATTTGATAATGTAAAAAAATCAAACCACGATTCAGTGCAAAATACATCAGAGTGATGAAGCCAAACAAATGATTCATTTGAAATCTCTGATAGCGCTTGAATGCAGCCAGAGTCTCAGGGTGCTTTGCTGGAGGCATGAATGGACACATTGAGAGCCTAAAGGCACAAAGACATTGTTAATGAAAAAGTATTGACCTACTCCAGACATGTCACATAGCTAAATTCTTCTGGCTGCTCATAACAAAAAGAAAGAAACAGGACTGATTAAGCACATTGTTGTGTTCATGTGCACTGAGTTCAACAACACCTGGAGCGATCATTTGCTTCACTTCAATTTCACAATTACACAGACTCTTAATTGCAACTTTTAACTCTAACAGCAGTAGTACACAGCGAGTGGAGTCCCACAGAGCCACAAGGATCGCAAGCATTAATATAACATCTTTCCACTCTCAAAACGCTTTAGGGGTAATGTTTTTCTTGCAGACTCTTAAAAATAAAGGTTCCAAAAGGGGTTTTTCACAGTAATGCCATAGAAGAACTGTTTTTAGTTCCCCAAAGAACCTTTCAGTGAGCAGTTCTTAAAAGTACCACTTTTTGTTCTTAGTCTGAACTGAACATCGAAAGATTCATTTTCACTATAAAGAATTTTTAGTGTAAAAGAAAGGTTCCATGGATGAAACCATCAACGCCAGTGAAGAAACATTTTTTTTTAGGATAATATACAACTGAAAACACATTAAATATGCATTACCACTATTTTCATTGTTGACTTTTAGACCTACTTTTACACTGCTATAATACTTAATGTAAAGTGAGCCCAAAAAGCTTCATTAATGCAAAAGAACATTTAAAAGAAAATTTAAAAAGGAAGCATTTTCACTATTTGCATCTAATTGAAAAAAATCGGTCACACTTTATTTTCAGTTCCAATTCTTGCTATTAACAAACCATTAACTATGACTTTTGCCTCAATAAACTCCTAATTTGCTGCTTATTAATAGTTATAAGGTAGTTGTTAAGTTTAGGTAGGATTAAATGTCAGTCCTCTGTCGTGTGTGTCATGTGTTCCCGCCTCTTGTGTCCTTATTTGGTTTGATTCCTGTCCCTGTTTCATGTGATTATTAGTTAAGTCTGTCCAGCTGTGTTTTTAATTAACCTGTCTATTTAAGTTCATGCCTGTTCAGTTTCGTGTTGTCTGGTCTACTCGTTACTCCCCGGTGTTCCTGTCCGTCTCAGCCTTGCCTTGTCTTGCCCTGCCTTGTTTGAAGTCTACATTAAAGACTGTTAATTTGAGTTAATCCTCGTCTACGTGTTCCTGTGTCCTCCCTCGTGTGTGCACCGTGACATTAGGGATGTAGAATATATATGATCATGCAGAATGTGTGCTTTATAAGTACTAATAAACAGCCAATATGTTAAGGCATACTAATAAGCAACTAGTTCTAGTGAGAAGTGGTCCTTATACTAAAGTGTTAACAAAAAACCTTTAAAAAAATACACTAGAACAATAATAATTGGTTTCATCATGATTATTCATCAGTTCTCATAGTTCATTTATCTTCACTGTAGATTGACAATTTGGGATACCAAACGTTAATTTTTCATATATAACCCATTTTTGCTTATATGATTATATATTCCGTTATATGGTTATTTAAATAAAACTTTTGTTGTTGGCAGCGTATATATTGTTTTCTTGAATGAAAATTGCAAATTCAGCCTAAAGGAGAAAACATCTGTCTTTATTCTCGTTCCAGCTCCTTTTTCAAGTGCATGTGCATGAACACACTGAATTACATTTCAGGTCGACTGAAAAGATTCTAGCTACCCACGTCTGGAAGCCAAGTACAACAGCTTCCCATTTCTCTGTTTTGACACCTCGACACATCTTTTTGTTCCTTCTCCAGTTTAGAAACTTTAAATTGATTTGACACTCGAATGGATAAAAGATAGTGGCTTTCCTGTCACAATGAAAGGTTTGTTTGTGCTTCTGTGTAATCATCCTTTGCCAGACAAAACAGGCTTTAAGGATTTAATGTGCTCATCTTTAACAACTGGCTTCATATAAACACTATCTTTTCCAAATCATAAACATTTAATTGTGAATTAAATGAAGTCCTATATCAAGTAGTCTGATACAAAGTTTTGTTTTACATAAGTGATTTATATTAGTCCTAGAGTCTTTCTTAAAGACTTTTCTGAATGTGTCTAGCCACCTGGTTTAGGCATTAGGCATTCATTCAACCAATTAGCAATTTGGATCTGAACAATAAGTGAATTATACTAGTGTTGTTACTGTAGTACAGTAAGTAGCCTACTGTAAGTGTTGGCAGCAAAAGTAACAATTCTAATTGTTTCCAAAATAGCAGGGGTTTTCCAATAACTATACTGTTACCAAAAGAAGCGTTGTAGTGTGCTAAATGGATTTATAACTTGTTTCATGTCACAAAAACATTACCTGTGCAGTTACATCTGAGCATACAGTGTAAAATATTACAATTACACAATGCGAAATGGAATATTTGATACGTCTTCTGCGTGTTTTTCTGGTCATGCGCCGTAGATTAACACGAAGCTGAGCTAGAATTGCTTACAATATAATATGATATAATATAATATAAATTGTAAGTGATTTAAAAACAGTTCCAAATGGCTGAACTTTTCACGCTCATTAATAATAGATAGTAAGCTTTATTTAATATTTGTAATGTATAATTTAGACTTACATTTACGATATTTATTTAGATGTAAAATGTACAAAATAGCATTTAATAGCATTTTTTTTTTTTAAGAAACATGCTTTGTTTGACATGTAGTGCCCTTTGGTTAAGTGAATAGACAACAATTAAGCCAAGCTAGTGCACAAAGTAAGCAGAGGCACAGAAGAGAAAAGTATATCAAGCACAGTGAACCCTGCAATAAACTAGTCTGGGATGAACTGAATCAAACAACGATTCACAGATTTAAGTCATCACTCAAAAGAGTTTCCAGAAGTCCTTATAGTACTTATAATTTGTAGCTTGGCATGCATTTTCAAAGGTCATCTAATATGACATCAAGCGTTTTTGCACACCTGGAGACAGCAGCTACATGACCTTCAACTAGGACATTGAGAGATTTGGTGAGGGAGGAAAAGGAGCTCAGTCTTGTCAAGATTAGGCTTGTTTGATATGTCAGAGAGGCATGCTGAGATCCTCTTTGAGATTGCATTTGTGGAAACAGAATGGAGGATAGAGATACAGTTGAGTATCATCTGCATAGCAATGACAGCAGTGACACAAAAGAAAACATTTCACTCTCTCAGACACCGAGCATTCAGTTCCACTTAGGTCTGTCATCCTTACACAGTTGTTGGATCAGAAGAACTATTGTGATAGTCAGTAGGAAGGGGTTGAAAATGATATTGATTGATTGATTATCTGCTTTTCCTACAAAATTGTGTTTATGAATTTATACAGAAGCTTTCACAGCAAAGTAAAAAAAAAAATGTTGTAAATTGTGAAGAGTATTCTTTTTTAGAGACATAAATATAGGTGTCTAAAAAATTTAAATGTGAACGCATCGGCATGGCAAGCAAATGTTGCACTACCGACCCCTCTGTCCCAGAAGAAAACAAAAAATCCGTTTTGTTGATACCTGCCTGTTCTTAGGGCAAAAAGTTTTGCTTTTATATAGATACCACATTACTTTCTGCTCTTAAAACACTCTCAAGTAAACCTCATTTGTGCTGAAAGTGGTTTTCAGTGTGAACGATATTGTTCAGTCAATACCACAACAATTGGATTGCTGTGTGTCTAACAAGAGTCTTCCAGGATGTTCTGCTTCACATAAATCTCCCTTGGCACGAAGCTCTGATCCTGCCAATGTCTGGCATAGTCACTCAAATTCTGGACAATTATTACTCCAGCTGAATAGAAACTAAGTTTAAATGTTTGACTGAACTTGTCAAGCAATTTATACTTGTTTATATAGTACTGCAGATAGAAATGTCCCTTTAATTGATTTAAGTAGGCCGCTGTAACAAGCAGCATGACGGGAAGCGAGGGCAAGCTGTGAGGTGGAGATGGGCCAGAAACTTGTCTGAATGACGATGGATCTGTTGAACAATTTGTTGGTTCCAGGAAAATACTGCTTTTGTTTTTTGTTGCTCTGTAGTTTACTAAATTTTGAGAATTTTAGCAATTGTTTACATTTAAATCCTAGCAAAACTGCTTACAAGAGAGCAGATAATAAGCTTATATAAGCGACACAAACTCTATCTTCACATCTCACATGATAAATAAGCATTAGTCTCAGCCTCCGGCAGATCAGTGTACACTTCAACTGCTCCTTTAAACGATCAGGGCGACAGGCCGAACACTTCACTTAATTGATAACAGTATTTACCATGGAGTAAACTCTTATAATTTAGACAAACTGGAATCCAAATGTCCACTGTGTCAAGCATTGATTCCCGAGTCATTATTCTCAAGTGACTGCCTCACACTGAAGTCACTCTTAAAATAGCAACACAGCGCTGCATTGTGGGAACTGAAATGACTGCTCGTATAAGATGCTTGTTGTTCAGTGCTTGTGTGCCCAGAGGGGGATTTAATTATATCAAAATCATCTCCTATACATTCTGAAGTCAATCTGTCCTCATTTCGTGTCGTTATCTTTCTCGTAGTATTGACGCAGAATGTCTCCTTATCAGTGTGATGAGGTAGCTTGCCCTGAACTGTTTTTTGTTACATCAATCGCATAAAATGTGTGAAAGTGAATGAGTTGTTATGTAAAATAACACGCAAATAGTCTATCACAGCTGTTTTTTTTTTCAGTATTTTTGATTCAAAGTCCCCTCATTTCCAAGCACCACTATTTATGATAAAATATTTCTGGTTTTTATGCTTTAACGAAAAAGCAGCTTTTTTCAAACTTTTTTTTTTTTTAAAAAGTGATAATGAAAATTAAATATTTATTATAATAATAATAAAATTCCATTATTCCAAGTTTCAACAAAATAAGAGGGATCATGAAAATTGCATGTTATTTCATATGTTTACATTCCACAAGACAAATAACTGAATTTATAAAAATGACATTAAAAAGTTTACATATCGTTGAAACGTAATACTGTTTGTTACCTGCATGAACCATGGCTGATGATTTTATGTTTTATGATAGTTGTTCGGTTGCACACTGTTCAGAAAAATCCTCAATTTAAGAAAAATCCTGCACATTCTTTGGTTTTCTTTTGGCAGTTTCTGCATATTTGACCCTGTCCAACAGTAAATGTATATTCATTATAGAAATTTATATTACAATACTTCTCTTTTTTTTTTTAGGTCGGATAATCTTTTCCAGGTCTAAATCACAGACTCCCTCACATTTTCCAAGACTGTAGGAATCCTGGTTCTCAAATAAAAATGACATTTGGTGCATTAACAAAATTAAAATTAAATAAAAAAAATAAAAATAAAATAAAAAAAGATGTAATTCCTCTTGATTTTCAGCTGTTTTACAGCATATTTATTTTAAAGCAAGTTTTGTCTTGTTTTAAAGAATATTTTGTCTCGTTTTAAATCCATCTTTTGGCCCCCTTAGAATTGTGCTGAGGCCCCCAAGTGGGTCCCAGCCCCCTGGTGGAGAATCACTGTATTACAGTATAGCAGTCAATAATAGCAATGAAAACTCATGTTTTGAAACATAAAGGTCATAATTTCAAATGTCTGAAATTAAGTTCAGTTATATTATTAGTTTCAGCTGCTGTAAGAGCCAAAACAATCTTACATTTTTCAGGTGTCTCTGAGTGAACGTCCGCCTGCTTTATTAAACAAAAAGGTTCGGCTGCCATGTTGATTTTATGAGACACCAGTCAACAATATTGATTTTTGCCAGTCAACAAGTAAGGATACATATCCAGACAGGCAATCTTATTAACCTGAATCAAGCATCTAGGTCCAAATGTAACTTTTTATTGGCCATAAATATGTCATACTGTCTAATGGCACTGTAGATGCAATATTTTTCATAAAAATATGTTTGTTCCAAAGAGAATGGAATTATTTAGCTGGTTTTCCTGGCATATTTCTGATTCAAATAATGGTGTATCAGTCCCAGTCCATTAATGATTGCAGACATAACTAAAAAAATAGGTGCAAAAGATTATCGCACAGTTTCTGCTGTTTTTCAGTGCAATCAGGCGGTCAGTCAACAGACGGCGGGCGGCCCGTGGGTGTGTGAAGTTGAGACTAATACAGTGAGTACACCCCTCACATTTCAGCAACCATTTTAGTATATCTTCTCAAGGGACAATACTATAGAAATGAAACTTGGATATATTTTAGAGTAGT